>LOJH01020203.1:4076-23891 GCA_001685095.1 Ellobius talpinus
TCCTGGTCTGCTTGAACTCATGCTGTAACCAATGGCTGTAACCAAAGTCTTACATTGAAAGCAGTATTTTAAACATAGTTAATTCATAGCACTTGGGAACTAAGGTTTTACTGAAAATTTAACTTCAGGAATATTATAAATTTAAGGCAGGTTTATTCAAAAGTAAATTTATAACTGAAAGGTTAGCTATGATGCTTCATTCATCTGTGAACCTAAAGGTTGGTCAGAAAGCTATGTTGAGATCTTTACCTTGAAGTTAGCTAATAAAGAAGCATTCTCACTGATAAGTGGGGAAACTGTATAAGAATGAATACTCACGCTGGTCAATTGTAACTATTTCGTTCATCTGTTGTTCTTGGCTTGCCAAAACATCTGAAGAACACACAAAAAAATTCATTTTCATTTAAAACCAAAAATATAATTCCAAATCCAGTAAAACTAATTACAGCAAACATGATTTTTTGAAATCCACATAATAAAACCAAAACCAGGAAGACAATGAAGATATATATTAAACAACTGAAACTTAGCAGGATAACAAACACCAAACCCTCAAGATGTTTTAATTATTTCACTTTTGAATAAATCTTCCTTAAATTTATAACATTCCTGAAGTTAAACTTTCAGTAAAACCTTAGTTGTCCCAAATGCTACAAATTAACCATGAGTTCAGTTTATCAGTTCAGTTCCTTAGAGAATTCAACTAACAGACCTGAACATAATACTCTACAAAACCATTCATTAATCTGTCACTCTTCCCAGATCAAATGCCATTCTTACCCTGTGACAGAAGCACACATCCGTTTCCAGCACTTCAGACAACTATGCCGATCATAATTATGCCTGACTGTTGAAACTGAACCTGTCAGTGATCATTCTGAGACTGAGTGAGTTACAAGATTTGGTCCCCAAGAAGATTCTAAAGGATGTACTGCCTGGGTAGAATTTGAGATACAAGAGCAGAGAAGGGCTGGGAGATTAAGACAAGGTCTGGAGCCTACTCACCAGGTGGAATTTTCTTTGGGACTCATAAATTTCAGGGCTTAATTATTTAGGACTAGCTTCAGAGAGATAGGGGTATAGATCTTAGTAATCACGACTGCTTAGGTAACATTTCAACCCCGATATTCTTCCTAGCTAAGTGAGATCTCACACAGTGCACAAGGCTGTAGTTAATGTTAAAGAAAACTTTTTAAGAAGCACACTACAAAGTTAACTTTTTAGAAAACTGAGCATTCTTTTTTTTTTCAGACCTCTAGTTTTGAACATTCTTCCTCAGAACTATGCTCTCTTAAAAGCTTTGTTTGTGGTAGATTTTTTTCCTCAGTACTTTAAAAGACTCAATGAAGAAAAGTGCTATTAAAACTGAAATTATTCCACCTGTTACTAAATGAATAGAAGTGGCTTAGCCTTAAAGGAGCCATTAGAAAGGAGCCATTAGAAAGGAGCCATTAGAAAGGAGCCATTAGAAAGGAGCCATGAGACAGCCTGGAAACTTGCTTCCAAAACCTTCCTTCTCAGACTTGAGTTTGATACTGTTTTTAAGAGACTCTCAAGACAGAAAGTAGAATACACAAAGTGACAGGTTTTTGACTGCTTAATTTAATAAAATAAAGAAGTGTGAATACAATACTTCCTCTAAAGCTGGCCATGCATGAAGGCAATAGAATGTTTAGAAGCAAAGTCCTGGGGGACATGGGGGGGCTTATGAGGAAACATTAGACCCTAAGGGTATAAAGCTGAAGCAGTTCCTTTCCCTTAAGACCATGGTCTTTGGTGACAAGACAGATGTTCACATCAAAAGCATGCTGAAGAATTTGTATCCTGAAACATTTTTCTATCTTCACCAAATATAACAAAATCTGAAAGAAATTTTAACTTAGGAACTGCATTCAAAAGGGCCAAGTGGTGACCAAGGTACAAGGAGTTCTCTCTCTTTAGACAGCGTCACAAGAGATCACTAAGGCTGATGAGGCAGCAGGCTGCCCAGCAGCAGTTCTGTCCCAGGAAACAGTACCTTTCCGAATAAACCATAGGCCTTTCTTTCTGCTCACGTGGGAAGTAATCCAGGACCATTTAAAAACTACAGATAATCTGTCAGAAAGAGCCTTATAGATCATCGTGCCCATTCTGTAAATGGACCTTAGACTCAAAAACCAAATGCCATTTCCTTACTAGAGCAGAGCAAAGATCCATGCTGCACAAGCAAGCAATTCTATGAGATATTTACAGAGGCTGCACAGCTCGAGCGCAGAGCTTCTCTGAGAAAACTCATTCTACTGTACAGAAAAAGAAGGATAAAAAGACTATTGCCTCTTGACCTGGAAAAGCAAATGAGTAATAACTTTACAGTTTGAGAAACAGCAGGTGAATCAGACTGTGACAAGTACAAGAATGCTATCTGGGAGAGACTATGAAAACCACTTCAGAAGAGACTATTTTAAGAATTCCAACAAGAAAATGTTTGAATGAACATGATTCTGTTGAGACTATGAAAGCGCAACCAAGACATTCAACTTACTCATGTATAAGAACTGAAGCTGGTAATAACCCTATACACTCAATGGATACACAATCTCTTAATAGCACTTAAAAACCATCTACGAGAATCCACTTAAGAAGCAGCAAGCAGAGGTTCTCTCCAGAGCTCATCTCTTACTCGCTATCAGAGTGACCCTTGGGTGAAAACGCTAACCATCAAACTGCTGTGTATAACTTTCTTTCCCTACCAGTATAGCAGAACAAAGTAGGAGTCATGGCATTTCCATCCTAATGTCAACAAAAAGAACAGCATCTATCCACTTATAAACGGACAACTACGGTGGTCTGGCTAATATTACTGATAGAAAAAACAGTGAGGGGGTGGGCTGCTAAGATTGTTTAAGAGATACCATAAAAGTCATTAACATATGGGATGGATTAAACAAAAAGTTCACATTTATTTGAACTCTTTAGTCAGCCAGGCAGTTTCCAAGTTTTCCTCATAGCCCCTTAATCATAACCTCTGTGGCTCTCTTTAAAAATCCTATTTATTCAACTAGAGAAGGAATTTAAAAATGCCTACTTTCACAAATAAGAGTCTGGGAGGGAAATCTGTGATCAAATGCAGGCAATGACTAGGTAAAGGACTAAGGGTGCAGCAACAGGTGAGATGTAAACTTGCATTCTATTCGAGCCAGGCTTGCACCTGCAATCTCAGCCTCTTGGGAAACTGAAACAAGAGGTTCCTGCATTAGGGCTAGCCTAATAATTAGGGTTAGCACCCAGTAACACCTGTCTCAAAAAGAAAACCAAAAAGAGAGACCTTGGAATAAGGTATGAGCCTGAGTCAGAATCTTAGTTTGGACACTCCTTAGTGTAGGGATCTTACACCCTCAGTCTCTCACAGAAGAACTAAAAAAAGCAGGAAAGTAATACTTTATGGCGTTACTATAGGAATTGAGATAAAGAAACTCTTCACACGACTTGCAACAATAAATGTCAATTACTATGGAACATGTTTGCTTATAAACAATAAAGTAAAAACATAGTTACAAAAAATAAAATTAAGCTTTAGTTACAATGCAAATAGATAATAAGTCTAATTTTATACATTTTCGAAGAAGCTCCAGGTGACTCCAGAGAATTTCTCCCCGAGGGACCCGCTGAAAAAAATCTTCTTGGTTGAGACTACATAATTCTCTTCCCGAAATGTTGAGTGTGGTGAGGTCTATATCAGTCATGCTGAACTCCTTCATTACCCAAACCACCCAATGCAGGACTTGGTCTGTGGACCACTGTATAGGATCTAGAAAGAAAAATATTACTTTAGTCTAGTTTCATCTTAGATAAATTTACAGTTCATTTCTCAATACACATATATACACATATGAAATCCAGACAGATATTTTTCCCAAGTGAAGCAAACGGATTCTATGAAGAACAACTTTTATGCTGATGCTGCATTTTCTCCTTAACTTTTTCTCAAGTTCTCAATCTGTTTCCAAAGGAGTCACTTGGTTCTGTATCAGTTATTCTGGAATTTTATCACAAAAACCAAACTATAAAATTGTTCTCTGGTGGGCCAGATGACAACTGAAGTATATTATCTTGGAGATAATGGAGGGTACTGACCAAGCTCAAAATATTATTTTGTAGGACTATATAGTTTGGTGCCTTAAAAAAACTTAAATGGGATCCTAAGGAGCTGGCATCACTCTTCAAATTGCGCACAATGCACCCTTTCTCCATCCCTTCCAATGAAAGATTAGCTACCTTGGTGGCACTTATGATATGACATTCTAACTACCTGTTCACTCAGTTGTTTCCCCACTGGCAACAAGGCTGTAACTCCAAAGACTGTGTCTGGTAAATCTGACTTCTAACTAACTAACTGAATTTACAAACAGAAGAAAAAGATTGCCAGTACATGCAAAGACTATGTCACTATATCTCTGGCACCTAACAGAAAATGTTATCTGTGGGAACTTGATGCTGAATTGATTTTGGCACTGGCATTCATGTTTGAAGATGACTATCTACTCAAATAACAGTGATCACCCAATAAATGGATGTTATTCAGTAAGAAAATATGTGAAGAAGTAACAATCAGATTTTTTTCAAGGAACAATATATAGTAAATATAAATACAGGATTGAAAGCAAGAAGAGAAGTATAGAAAGATGGGAATAAAGTTTGATTTCTCTGAATACAAAGAGAGACAGAAAGCAACTCAGGGTAAAACCAGAAGCCTATAAATAAATCCTCACAAAAACCAAACAGCAACACCCAGGAGACAAAATATCTACCACAAAGTCCATAATATACACGGATGAAGACAAATCCATTTTTATAAGGTACTGGTGTGGTGGAACACTCTTGTAAACCCAACTGTTACAGAGACTTGAGGGCAGCTGAGCCAACAGTCAGCTCTCATCTCAGGTTAAAAAAAATGCAGAAGAATGCAGAAAAAAATCATGGAAAAGAATGCCAAGGGAAGCAAAATGGCATGACTCATTCTGAGCACAGGAAGTCTGAATTCAGACAAGAAGCAGTTACTGGAAGCACAGTAGGCCAAAAAATAAAAAACAAAAACAAAGGCTATAAAGAATAGTTTTCTGAAAGCAGCAATAGCTGAATGCAGGGTCCAGGGAGGGAATGAGAACAAAAGTGAGAAGCATAGGGCCATGACAACAAGGAAACGCACAGAGAAGGCCCAGGTGAAAGGAGATTAGGAAGGAAGCAATAAAAGAAACAAACAAACAAAAAAAGAACAAACCAGACAATGAGCATGGTGGTGCAGATCTATAAACCTGGTTACCTGGGAGCTTGAGGCAGGAGGATCATTCACAGTTCAAGGCCAGCGTGGGCAATTTAAGGAGGACTGAGGACACACACAGCTCAATGGTAGAGTGCTTGTCAAGCATCAAGGAATCTATGAGTTCAAGCTCCATTATTGTCAAAAAAGAGAAGGAAAGGAAAGAAAGGGAGGGAGCTGGGATGAGGGACAATGAAGGGATGGGATATATGAGAATAAGGCAACAAACAAGCTGAGAGCGCAAATGTTCAGCCCTGGAATGTTACCTCAGAACAACATGAGATGGCTGAGTTAGCCAAGTTACCTTAACCACACCTCCCTTTAAAATATTTAAGAAAGCAAGCTCATTTTATATAAAATTTTACAGGAAACTATAAGTAAGGCAAAGTAAACAGTCTCTCTTGTTTTCCTCAAACACTATCAGGACAACAGGTTTCATCTACTGAACTGGCTGTCTATTTGTCTTTTCTCTCAACGGTAACAGTGAAGTGAGAGAGAAGCCATTTTTAAAGAGGCACAAGCACAGCAACCCAGACACACAGCCAGAGAGCGGGAGGGAGGTTAGGTCTTAGAAACAGTAAGCTGGGCAATAACCAACCGACTCAGTAAAGAGAAACTGTGATCAAACATGGCTGCCCAGGTGGCCGCCAGGATAAAATGAGAATTCCTCCCTTCAAAACTTGTACTGCTCAGGTTATGCTAACTCCAGGCAGCAAGAAAGGCAGAAGGATAGAGGAGGGAACTCATTTAATGTATATGGTGGGATTATTCTTTTAAGACTACACATTACAGCCCGGGGGAGGGGGGTGGCATACACCTTTAATCCCAGCACTTGGGAGGCAGAGACAGGCGGATCTTTGTGAGCTTGAGGCCAGCCTGGTCTAGAAGAGCTAATTCTAGGACAGGCTCCAAAGCTACAGAAAAACCCTGTCTCGAAAAATAAACAAACAAATAAAAAAGAATACACATTACAAGGAATACATACTAATGCATACCACAATGAAGGAAAAGACTCTCACCATAATCAAACCAAGATAAACACCAGACACAAAGAGCAGATAAAAAAGATACAATGATCAAGAACTTGAATTAAGGGGCCTCTGAATGCTTTATATGGCAACAAAGACGGAATGGGGTCATCAAACACAAAAGAAAAGTGAAATTGTCGACATTAATGTACTATGCACTACCATAAGCAGATCTGAGTAAAATAAGAATTGTTTGAAAGCGTAAAGCCAAAAATCGTCTTAAGGAACCCTTTCTAGAGAATTTATAAACAGAATGAAAGATGGGAGTAAAATAGGCTAAAGCTACAAAAACAGGAAGTGGAGGACTCAGCAGTACAGTGGAATAAAGGCTAAGACAACAGCTCTGAAGATATGGAGACTGCTTCAGACACACATGAGAAAGAACTAATGGCTAATCACTCAAAGTAGGAGAAAGACTGTCTTGATATGTATACAAGCTTATGTAACTAAAAAGACTTAACTTAGGAGGCTGAGCAGGAAGGCTCAAGGACAAACACAAGCTGGGCTAGATGGTGAATTCTAGGATAGCCTGGGCTAGAGTGAAACTGTCTTATAAACAATCAATCCTGAACTTAGGAACCCTTAGCTGTCTAACATGGTTCTACAACAAATGAGCAATCCTAAGATAACTAGACTAACTTAGACGAAAGTTACAAAGCAGTTTGGAAAAACAGAAAGTGAAGCCAAGTGCCTGAAATTCCAGTAAATGGATAGGCTTAGGGCTGGATGATCACAAGCTAAAGTGCATATGGGCGACATAGGAAGACTTTATCTCAAAGAACACAATAAAGCAAACCATATACACACCACACACACCAGCCAAGTCACCAAAATGAAAGAGAGCAAACTCTGCTGTACACAGAAGCCAGATAATTCTCATTCACTACAAGTGCATTAGTGACGAAGAAAAACAATCAAGTACAGAGCAGGATCACCGACAGGAAAGCTGGACAGAACTGGCTTCTGAGAAGCTTTTCTTTCTATCTATCAGACCTGTGAGAAAAGTTAAACAAAGGAGTTTACCAGTGTGGAGAAGACAGAGCTATGGAACTGGACAGACAGCCAGTTAAGACACAATCTTTAATAATTTTCTTGTGTGAATATTATTTATATTCAAGAATTTACATATATGTTCTTGAATGTTAGTATTGGGCAAAAACATGACTTTTTAAAAATTACTTTAAAAGAATACAAACCTAGCTATCATTTCAATATCCATATTTCATAAAGGAAAAATACATATTTGACTGAATTTGTTTTTATTGTTTTAACATTTTGTATAGCCCATCTCTTTGACAGATTTCTAACTTGTATACAATTATTAATTTCATCTTCAGATTAGCTTAATGGGCAATTCTAAGAAATATTCAGATATACAACCACCTGAATGAAGAAGTGTCTAAGCTGCTGTCAAGATAGAAAACTGCTTTATATTAATGTGAACTTGAAGGGATTTCCCAATGTGGGTCAGTAATTCAAAGAGATTTAAAATAGCTATAAATAGTTAATTATATTCCAGTGATGATTAGAATTAAGAAATTTGTCAGAGAACTGCATGTAGATAAAGAAAGAGAAGTTTGAAATGATAGTTTTCTGAGAAATTGCTACTCATTTGTAAGACTGCTGTGGTATTTTGAATGTAACTGAATGTCTATGTGTCAGCGGTATCCCTGAATGGAACAGAGAAGCCAGTACGTGAAGCTGTGAAGTTGAAGCCTGGGTTGCCATTGACTGAACCTCTGAACTGTAATCTGCCACCTCAGTTAAGTGTTTTCCTTTGTAAGAGTTGCCGTGGTCAGGTGTCTCTTTACAGCAAAAGAAACCCTAAGACAGTTGCCTAGTAGGTAAAAATTTCATGACGAATCTCATCAAAGATGATCTCAAGTATTTTAAATGTACTTTTAAATAAACGATATTCTTGGTAGGACTTGTGCCACAGCGAATCAATCATCATGCTACCTATGGTCATCTTCATGCATTACTTCCTGTAACTGAAGATGTCTTGTGGAAAGTATAGCAAATGCCGCAGAAAAACACTATTCAGAGTTTTCATGTCCCATTCTTCCCTTCTCAGCATTTCCTCTCAGGTGATTCCTAGCTTGCTATCAAACTCCACACTAGCTTACAGGTGCCAAAAGTAAATTTCTACATGTCACAGTAAGGAACTGCCTCCACTCCTCAGGGATACCAAATTCCCCAGACTCTAAGTCCCCTACAAAATAGTGCAGGATTTACTTATAAAGGATGTACACGAACACATGTAACTTCAATCATGTCTAAATAAAATACCTAATGCAATGTGAATACTGTTGTTATATTATTGAGGGAACAGTGATAAGGGCATACTACCAACTCTCCAATTGTATTAACTGTACAATTTGCCTCCCCAATATTTTTCTTCTATATTGCCTCAAAAAATTCTAATGAATGTTCTCTATTTCTCAGTTGTTGCCTATCTAACTTAAACCCATCTGAACAGTAATTCTATGATTATCAAACTGATGCTACTCCATAGTTTTGACTTTCTCAAAAGAATTTCAAGGGTCTTAACACCTAATAACTCTCCCTAAATAGCAGTGATATTATATAGTTATTTCCCTGTCTTCAGCTATACCACTGATAAGGGCTTATTTTGGAGACAGGATCTTGCTAGGCAGGCCTGGCTGGCCCAGAACTCAAAGAGATCTGCCTGCCTCTGCCACTGGAGGGCTAAGATTAAAGATGTGTGCCACTGTACCTGGCATCATTAATGTTTTCTTGTTTCCCTTCTCCTGCCCTACAGGTTGTCTTGGAACCAATAATGTGTTCTTGTCCATACTGTTTCTCTCAAAAGACTTTCATTTTTATGTTTTTAAAAACAAACCGATCCCGAGAGTTTGTGCTCTTAAAACTATGTTAAGGCTACCCTAAACTGATTACATATTTTACTTCAAAATCAAGTGCTATCAACACCCCCCACCCAAGACATCATTGTATCAGACATCTCTACTTCCTCCAAAAGACTTTTAAGGTATGCCTAGCTGTTAGGAAACTAGTTTAAATGTCAAGTGCTTGCCTAGCTAGAATAAGGCACTGAGGCCAGTCCTACACAGGGTTTGGGGTGTCAAAGGCATGCTCTGTTCTTGCATATCATCATTAACCCAGAATTTACCACAGTGCCTGGTAAACAGTATCATTCCATTGTAATGAAGATGTAACCAATTTGTATAAAAACTATTGTTCTAGTCATTCAAGCTCTCAAAGTTAGGCCAGTGCTTGAATATCCTCTCTCCATGTTTACAATCTGCCAACCTTATCACTGTTTTCACCCATCTCTTCCTTTTTACTACAAAAGAAACCACATAGTCTACGCTAATCTGAACAACATTACTACTGTACAAATGACAAAAATATGTTCTTGTTTTCTCTCAGTCACAATGTGCCTTATGGGACATGTGGGCAATATTTGTTTTTTTAGTTATCCCTTTCACTGACCAAAACCAGTTCTACGATGTCAGAAATAATTCTTGATACGATATGGCCTAAGTACCCTTCATTCATCCAGGTTTAAGCTTTTTTTTTGAATGTTTCCTGTTTGTATAGTTTCTCAGAATATACTCCCTCCCATTTTCTTCAGAGCATCCGATCCCTGTGACACTCTTGTTTGCTTTCTGAGAAAGGGCCTGCTACATAAGCCTAAGCTCGCCCTGAATCTGTGAACTACTGATTCAACTCCATTTGTCATTCCTCCAAATGGCCAGGTTATCCCTTTGAGGCTCTAAACACATGCTGTGTTTCTCTTAGTCACTGACAGGTTAAACTTTCTATGGCAGTCTCCTCTTTTTATTTATCTTCTTGCTCTTCACAACACTGTGAACATGCTATAGGCAGAATTTCTTCTAATTCTTTGTATTCCAAGCAATCAGCATAGCATTTGTTTACCATGTGTTCAGTATGTTACAGTTCAAAACTAAATAAATAAAAATCAATAATCTTTCTATAATATCTACATTACAGAATATTCTATCTTACCCAAGTGGTATTTTCTACATCTAACTGAACTGTTACCGCACCCAACCAACAGCTGTCTCATTACCATAGGGGATCCCCAGGCGTTCCTGCTCTTTTCTGTAGCCTTCCAGTGCAGCAGCCCATCTTGTCACTTGCTCCGAGGTTTCATCAGAAATAGTTGTGATATGCTTGGTGCCATCTAGAGTTATCACTTGAGCTTCTTCAACGAGATGTGCCTCTGCTTCTGCATGGTGGGCATCTGGATCAATGACCACTTCAACCGTTTCCGCAGTTTTAACAATTTCAAGAATGTTTAGCTTTGGCTCAATTCCTAACAGTGGATAGAAACAAAAATACAAATTTAAATAAAACCACAAAACACAAAGAGCTAAAAGTAAAGTTTATTTTTCCAAATTAGAATAAAAATGATGTTCCTGGAATAATGAGAGACTGAAAAGATCCTTATTTCTAAATACAATTCAACAGAAACAGTGCTATGTCAATAATAATTTTCTGATTTTAGTAATTATAATGTGATTACACAGAAGAATGCTTGAGCACTGTTTTACTGCTATGCTAGGGATCAAACACAGGGTCTCACACATAAGAGGGAAGTACTCTGTCACTGAGTTGTATCCCCAGTCTAGGATCCTTGTTTTTTAAGGAAACCTAGAAGCTGATAATATATTTAGAGATCGAAAATAATCATGTCCAAAATTTATCCTGAAATGTTGAAAAATAAAAAAGTGTGCTTGAAGAAAAAAAGAGCAAATGTAATAAAATTTAACATCTAGTGTTCTAAGGCTTAGCAATAATTCACACCTAAGCACACACACTTGACAAATGTTACCAACATACACGACACGGTGCCAGTTCTTACAAGAGTAATAGAGAAAAAAGATGAAGGTACTGACAAGAATTTAAAAAAAAATAGAAACTAGAGAGTGCAAATGAGGAGCTACATATTCTTCAGGATTTTACAAACTTTCTAAGAGAGTTAAAAATCAGAGACTGTCTTCTCTCTTAAACAAACAGGACCTCATGAAGCCCAGCCTAGCAACAAATTCACTACAAAGTTTAGGAGAAGTTCAAATTCCTATCCCCTGCTTCTGCCTTCCAAGTATCTGGACAACAAATTGACTGCGCTTGGTCATCCGTCTTCTTTTGACTTTATTGCTCGTGGGGTTGTGTGTGTGTGTGTGTGTGTGTGTGTGTGTGTGTACAGGTAAGTACAGGTATGTGTATGCACATGAAAGGCAGAGCTGATGTGGGGCGTATTCTATCTTTCTCCACCTTATTTTTTGAGTCCGGATATTTCAGTGAGCCTGACCCTCACCAATTAAAATCATTTTGACTGGAAAGTCAGCCAGCTGCAAAGGTTTTCCTTTTTCTGTTCCCCAACACTGCCATCACAGGAAAGAACCACTGTGTCCACTTTTACACAGAGCTGGGATCTTGACTCAGTTCTTCACACTCACTCACAAGCACTTTGCAGACTGAGCCATCTCCTCAGCCCTTGTCTTCCATCCTAAACACTTGCTGACTTGGTTCAATTAAATTCACATCAATTAACCCAAATCCTAAAGACATTCAAACCCTATTATTATTAAGAACTATAGTTCCTGTGGAAAGGACAGAAACAAAGTTGAAGTGATTATCACTATGGAGACTCCTCCAGTGGAGATTTAGTCAGGCAAAAACTTAAAGCTATTTCAGAAATCAGAATTATGTTTAGAAATTATACCCTAAGAACAATGGTATACAACTAACTGTACGTGAGAGAAATAGTATTGATTAAAAATAAAATGAAATGTTAAGGGCAGGAGTGGGGTGAATATGATAAAAATAAAATGAAATTCTCGAAGAGTAAAAATGTTAGAAGTCAGGAGGTGGCGCACGCCTTTAAGCCCAGCACTCGGGAGGCAGAGGCAGACGGATCTTTTATTAAGCCATCAGAGAAACATGAGCTCAATTTGTAAATACCTGCCAATAAAGTAACTCACCTTGGTAAGAAATTACCTGTACACTAAGCTGTACAGTTCCATCTGTTTTGACGCCTTGGTCAAATAAACTTCGCTCTGGATCCAGCTAAACACAGAAAAGAGAGTAAGCAAGATTATTTTACCTTAATCATTACATAAGTTACCATCTATGGTTTAGTATAAAGCAGTGTACCAAATAGAATAATTTCTGAGCATACTAATCAAATTATAAGAATGCATTTAATTATCAAAGATGTCATACCATTTATTTGCTAAAACTAAAAATATTTTCACCTCTAAGAAGTGGAAGCCAGCAAAAAACCACCAAATTAATTTTTCTATTCTGGTGGTGCTGAGGACTAACCACAGTCAGGGAGGGCCTCATGTGCCAAGCAGACATTCTGCAGCCATTCCCTACTGCTGCAAAATTATTTTAAATGGCAGTTTTCTATGGGAGCTGCAATCTCAGCTGGGATCTTAAATAACACCAACAGGCAATTCTTCATTCTGCAAATGCATTTAAAGTACAAGATAATGCAATGTCAGAAAAGGAAGGATGCTAATTAGCGGCTAACAATTTATCTAAGTTTACTAACATATGCATGCCGTATCTACCTTGTAACCAATGCCACATGTTAAAACTTAGGATTCACTCTGAAGTCTCTGACCACAAAGTTAATAAAATTAAAGGATTCATGACCGAATACTGGATCTACTCTAGTCATAATTCTATATCCTTGGAACACTGGCACTCTTTTCCCTTCATACCTCCTACTAATGAATGTATTTCCTACCATGGCTTAGTAAGGAAATAAAAATAATCTTGACCTCTGATATTGTATCACTATCTTGGAACAGACTTCCATCGTAAGTACCTTATGTGTCTAGATGTGTCTGCACATACGTTGCTGAACACACAAATTGTCCTTTCACTCTTAATATCAAGAATTCAGTCATGTTATAAACACAATTTCAATTATTTACAATATCTTATAGATAAAACCTACAGTATTAAGTGGACTTTATATCCAATTTTAACAGGAACAAAACAAACATATAACACATTGGATTGGCTATATATGGCAGTTTCTACTCCTTAATGTAAATCTTTGCTAGACATTGAAGTCTTGTCTGGACATGAAGATTTTCCTCCAGGTCTAGAGGACACTAGCATTATCCCCTAGAAGTTATGGTCTATGTATCTTGAAGTTAGCTCTCAGGTCCTAAATAGGGCAGCACACTAAGATAAGGAAAAACAGGGACACCGCTCCAGCATGGCTGCTTGTGTAACATACTCCTCAAAGAAGTACATCTCAGTGACTGCTCCTGTAGCTTTTAAGTCGGCATTTATCTGACGATGCCAAGGCTTTCCCAGAAGCAGCAGGTACTAATGCCAAAAGCATGTTTGCACTGAAGGGGAACAGAAGCTGCCAGGCTCACATTCTTTGTTCAGCTGAAGAAACACGCTAGGAGGGTGTGAAAAGCCTACAGACCCAAGAAGCTCCAGTTAATGATATCATGATTCACACATACTTCCATTTATCCAGAAAATGCTTACTGGGAAACTACGATAAAATAGGTACTTTGTAGGCCATATTTCATTATGAGGCCAGGTATTCTCTCTATCATTGCAGATATAATTAATAAAATGGTGATTTTTAATGATATATGGGATCATTTGGAAGTGTTTTGCAAGTGTTTAACTCAATGTGTTCTATCCTTATAGCTCTTGCTCAGACTTTTAGTAACTACTTTGAATTCTGAATTTATGTATTGAAAACTCTATTTTAAAACATTTACTTTTAGGATACTTATAAACATACACTCATGCAGGTAAGCGTTATGTAGGAACAATTCCTTGAAGTAGAACTGTTGGGCATTTCATACTTCTAATAAGATACTAAATGTCAATTGCTTTCAAAATACCATATTCATTTATCTTCTCATTACTAAGAAGAAAATTTAACATGTTCTTTTAAGTGCATACAACCATTGTCCCTAATTTTAGAAGAGCAATATCCAATTACCATTAACATTTACTATACACATATTAAAAGAAAAAGGTTAAAATATCATTAATAGCAACTAATGCATAAATTCTATTAACACATTTCAATTTACTTTATAACAGAATCTTGTTTAATAGTAATTGCAGAGGACCTAAATTTTTAAAATATCAAGTCAAAGTTCTGTGATATATGGAAAAATGGTATTACAAGACAGGCATGATGATTACAGACAGTAAAGATTAAAGTGAAGCAAACAATTCAAAAGAATGACAAAATATACATTCATATTAATGTGAGAAAAGTGTACAGATGCTAGGAGTGAGTTTAAGAAAATCCTTGGAAAACTATTTCCATAATCTTACTCAGGTTACTACTTCTTATACATTAAAGTAGTATTACCTGGGAAAAGGTGAAACAAGTCTGTGAGGGTGACTGAAACATGCTATAATTCTACAAGGGAAACATTTCAAACTTAGTACCAGAGACGATGCAAAGGCAGTTGATGTGGGAATTCCCCTCTGTATGCTGTGAATACCACTGGTTAATAAAGGAACTGGCTTGGCCTGTTGATAGGGTAGGTGGGGAAAACTAAACTGAATGGTGGGAAAAAGAAGGCAGAGTCAAGAGAAGCCATGTAGCCCTGCCGGAGACAGATGCCGGAACTTTACCCTGTAAGCCACGGCCTCGTAGAGATACACAGATTAATGGAGATAGGTTAATTTAAGATATGAGCTAGTCAGAGATACGCTTAAGTTACTGGCCAAACAGTATTGCAAATAATATGGTTTCTGTGTGATTATTTCGGGGCTGAGCAGTCAGGAAACAAACAAGTGGCCTTCCTACTACAGGCAATACAAACAACTGAATCAATGGACCTCCTCCTAGAGGTAAGAAAACTCACTTACAAGTCAAGTCAGCCAGCACAGACTGCAGTGCTTCCCACTACTCCATTTTTATATTGATTTTATTTCAGACTCATGAAAGTAAAAAGGAACAAGTGACTTATTATTCAATTCAATTTTATTACTCAATCCTTTAAATTTTAGATACAGGAAATTTTATGAAAGAATTTTCATTTCTAAATGCTCAAAAATATAAAATCATAGATTTAGTCTACTTATCAATATCCATAGAGATGAACCTTACCTGAATATCTTGCAGGCAAATTTCATGAGCGTCCAAAGAACACTGCAGTCTCGGTTCTAGTAGTTTCTTTAAATTGCCTATTGGTTCATTGATGTCTATGGCCTGGCTTATACATTCAGCTGGTGTGTAGGTCTGTTCCACAATGCTAAATATTAATGGAGGTGAAGGTTAGTAATTACATTATCCTGATGTAAAGGTAACACTATGCTCAAAAAAAATTAATACCAAAACACACACGGTCTTTGAAATTCTTATCTTTCTATGTTCTGTACTAGTTTCTTCTTTGATGCTGTGTTAGACTAATGTTGTAGATGTGAACACTAATCTCATAGCTAATTTGAAACTCAAAGCACTGTTGAAAACATGCTTAGTCATGCATACAAGTATGTGCCAGCGCATCTGTAGATGTGTACTGTCTATAGGGAAGTGTGTACCTTCATATTACAGCAAGTTATTTTCAAGATTTAAGGCCTAAAAACACGGTAATACACCATGCCCTTAAAATCTGTAAAGCTTACTGGGAAGGTGGCACAAGCCTGTAATCATAGCACTTAGGAAGTAGAGGCAAGAGAATCAGTTCAAGGCCATTCTCCGGCCTTAGTTCTACAGAGAAATATAAACAAACCAGCCTGGGCTATATGAGACCCTAAGTCAAAACCCAAAACAAAATGAAACAACAATAAAATCAAAACTTTGCACATCACTTCTACTAATCGATTTCCTTCCTGATATAATCTGGTAAATATAAATTGTTAAGGTGTGACAATATAAATACTTCCAATTTGATCTGAATACCAACCAGTTATTGGGTTTTTGAGACACAGTTTCTCTTCATAGCCCTAGCTGTCCTGAACTCATTATATAGACCAAGCTGGCCTAGAATTCATGGAGACCTTCCTGCCTCTCTGCCTCCTGAGTGCTTGGATTAAATAAAGGCTTGCACCGCCACTGCCCAGATGGTCTTGGGAAATTATTGCCCCTTAAACCTTACTTAGAGCTCTTTTGCCCTGTTATTTCACAATTCAAATAGGTTTAAAGCCTTGACAAGCAATTGCACACATCTCTTGTAAATGCTTAGAAGGAAAAGAGAAGACTGAGAAAGTATTTACTGAATTAAATTTCACAACATATTTAAATATAACTTAAATAAAAATCTCTTTACAGTTATTAAAATATGTATCAAAAGTATGAAGCGGCAGCTGGACATGATTTGGTTCTGAGCACCTACTTCAGGTGGCTCTCACCTAAACGCTAGTTGCATAGTGAGCTGATGCTTTTGCCTCTGCTGGTACCTGAATTCACGTACATATACTCACTAAGACACATAACTAAAACATACCTAACTAAAAATTAAAATAAAGCCAGGTGGTGGTGGCACTCAGGAGGCAGAGACAGGTATGAGTTCAAGGCCAGCCTGGTCTAGAGCGAGTTCCAGGACAGGCTCTTAAGCTAGAGAAACCCTGTCTTGAAAAATCGAAAAATAAGTAAAGTAAAAAGATAAAAATTTTTATTAAAATGCAGCACAAGTGAATGGCTAGGGATGACTCAATAGGCTAGCACTTGCTGTACAGGTCGAGGATCAGCGTTTGGATCCTTTGATCCCATGAAAAGCCAGCCATGGTAGCCCACATCTCAGCAGTGCTCCTATGGCAAGATGGGAGACAAAGTCTTTGGCTCACAGGCCAGTTGGGTGAGACTAGGCAGCAGCAAACACAAGAGCTCTGTTTACTGGATACTGAGGGCCCACACCTGAGGCTGACCTCTGACTTCCACATGCATGCTTCCACATTCAAAACATAAACATGCATAAATGCATGAGTGTACATAACATACACACACAATTTATTATCTTATTTTTACTTATTTTCAAATATAAGGATATATAATGAATATATACATTTGTTCTTAAAATATTTAAAATTTATAAAACAGAACCATTCACAATTAAAAACAATATTATTTCAAAATAACAGTATATTATTACTATTGGTTAATGTAAAGAATGTTCTGTTGATTAAGAGAACACTTTGGGCATATTTTTTGGCTATAAGCACAGAAACCTGTCCTTTTGAGTAACAATGATTTTTTAAAAGATCCAAATGTTACTTTAAAGCAGATTATAAAATTTCACTTTTATGAATACTGAGTATTAAGTTCTCCAAAGTTTCCTGCTGCAAAGTTACAAACCTTGGGAATCTAAAAATCTTAATATGCAGTTTCTTTTGAAGGAATGTGGTTGATCATACATTACTGTTTCTCAATTCCAGCAATGGCTTCCATATTAGCCACATGGTAACAGCTAGTCTCCCACCCAGACACATGCAAAGGGCCTGCAATAAATACTTCAGGCTCTATGAAACATTTGGGGGTGTCTGAGTGCATAGAAACAGACATGCTAGTCTTCGATTTTGTAGCTCCTTCCCAACCTGAACAAGGGTTGAGCTGGGTGAACAAACGCTACGAGGTTTCTTAGGCTGAATTACATAAAAGGCACCATGGCTTCAACGTTGGTCCCCTCAGCCTAGCTGAAAAGCCATAGAGAAAGCCTCACTGGACACACTGACATTTCCTGCCCACAATAGCAAGAGTGATCTTTGGGCATACACTATATAGCTTCAGATCACTCTCGGGTGACTGCAGACTATACTGACAACTTAACTATGTGCTCTTAAATTACTCGAGTCAGAGCCACGCAGCTAGGCTGATCCCCAGTTCCTGACTCTCTGAAACACTCATCAGTAATAAGAGAATCACTCATTCGGTTCTTCTGCTGCAGAAAGGACAAATAAACGGAATGCTCTTTTTAGCACTGATGTTTAAATTTTAGCTATCTTCTCAGCTCAGCACTCTCTAGATCTAAGTCATCCTGCCGGCCTTTTGCTACTCTACAGAAGGCCACTATAGCCTTTCAGTTCCACCGTCTTGTCTACAGTTTTAGAGTAAAAGAGCACCTCAGCTACCACCTCCCACAACCTTCTTACTGACTCCAGTCTGTCTCTATCAGTCTCTCCCTTGACTCTGAATTCATTACAACCTCCTTTGTCATTCCAAGAAGCAACATGTTTACTGTGCTGGACCAGTATGTCTCCTCAAATACTATGAGACTTTCATAGGGTCATTTCAATATGTCTTATTTTATTTATTTTATTCCTGACAGTTACCAATATACAGCAGTTATTCATAAATAACTATTGTTAAATTCAGGTTGAATTAAACTGTCTTTGAAATAAAAGTGACCAGCACTTAGTAAAAGAATTTAAAAAAAAAAAAAGAAATGCCTTTTAGATGGGGATGGGGCTGGTTTATTATAACTGTGTGATCATTATCAACTAAGTTTACTACTGCTTCTATTTCAGAAATGCCTTTCTCTCCGAGCTACAAACCTATTAAGTCAGAGGGAAACAAAAATAAACATATTGGCCTGCTCCTTGACGGTAACCCCGGTATACCAGTAGTAGTAAACCTAATCAGTTCAGAAATGCCAACCTTTCTTCTGTGCACTCAGGTTTCTCAGTTCCATCAATCTCAATTTCTATCAGTTCTTCTGCTTCTCTCTTAGTCATGGCTGAAATATTTCAAATGTTCAGTCCTGGAAGAGTTAAATTTTAAGAGATTTTTTTTAAAACATCTTTGGCATAAACAAAAATGCTTTGCAAGAAAAAGACCAGATCTGAATGAAAGAAGGAGAAAACAGACGTGCTCTTTATATATGTGAAAACTCGCACACAGCATTTATAAACTGGCTTTTGTTTAAATTGCCATTTATTAGCCTGCTTTGGCGATTTCATTATTTATTGGAAATTGTTGGCCCAGTCTAAGTCAGTAAGTTAATTCAAGACACTACAAAAGCAAATGAAAGTGATAGCAACTACATTAAAGCAACCTGGTTTCCAACCTGAAGCTTAACATGGAGATGGATTACAACTGTCTAGCTAAAAATCTGATCACCTAAGATTAAAATTGTTCAATGAGCAAGTTACAGAACAGAAAAGATACCTACAACACATGACAATAGCTATTATATGGAACAGACCAAACCTTCAGTTAATTAATAACCAAAAAGAGAAAAAGTTGGGACAAACTACAAAAAATGGCAAAGCAGAGCATAGAAACAGTAAATCCACACCAAAGCAAACTAAAATAACTCAGGGTATGAAGAAATGCACAAGCACAAATCATTCCAAAATGAAATTTACATTATATTGTGCTTTTCCTAGAAAATGCAGTCAGCATTAGGACAAAGTACAGCATGTACATCTGTGATGTGTGTGCAAAGAGCAAAAATCAAATCTGGCCGGGCGGTGGTAGCACACGCCTTTAATCCCAGCAGTCAGGAGGCAGAGGCAGGCGGATCTCTGTGAGTT
>LOJH01020204.1:0-20855 GCA_001685095.1 Ellobius talpinus
AATAAATAAATCTTTAAAAAAAGAATCTGAGTATGCATAAGAATGCATTCTCAACAAAGAGGTCATTGACTCTTACTCTAGTATTTTTATTTCTAAATGATATAAGATATCTTACATTACCATAAAGTAATTTAATATTCAAAGTGAATATTTAGTTCTATAGAGCTAATAACTCAAAATTGGAAAAATCTAATTGCTAAGCAACCTTCTTAAATATGTCATCAATTTTCATAACAAATCTTTATTTTTTATTTTTATTATTTTTTTAGTTTTGTTGAGACAGGGTTTCTCTGTATAGTTTTGGTGCCTGTCTAGGAACTAGCTCTGTAGACAATATTTCTTTTATTGTCTTTATTATATTGAAGTATGGTCCTAGTACTTTTAATCTCTTCAGGATTTTTATCATAAAGGGATATTGAATTTTGTCAAAGGCCGTTTTTGGCATCTTATGAGATGATCAAGTGGTTTTTGTCTTTTAGTATTTATACATAGTGAATTGCATTTATTGACATATATGTTGAACCTTCCTGAATCTTTTTGATGAAGCCTACTTAATCATGGCTGATGATATTTCTGATGTGCTCTTTGGATTCAGTTTGCAAGTATTTTATTGAGCATTTTACATCTATGTTTATAAGAGAGAAGAAACTTTCCTAATGCAACTTAAAGTACTATGTTTATGTAGTATGGTAAAAAAAAATCACACTTTCTTTTCCCTAAGGGCCTGCAATGATGGGAACAATATTTGCCTTAGGAGTAGAAAAGTAATAAAATCACACAGAAAAATTAAATGTATCTGAACTGCTGTAATATTTCACTGAATAGAATAATAAAATAATACCACAGCAAAATTTAAGAATTTTATTCATTTTATCAGTTTCCACCACTGTGTCACAACTCTACTTTGTGATCAAACAAGTTGATAGATATCTCTACCCTCTGTATTTCTTATTCTCAACATGTATTAATTGGCCTGTTTCATCAAGATAGATATCCAGTCATCCACTTTCCATTCAGTAAATACATCCTATACTGCTTATAATTACCTCTACTTTCTTTATCCTTCCACTTGTATGTTTTCTCACAGCTAATATGAAAATGGGTTGATCTTCTACTGATCTGTAGTTAACCATAAGCCCAGCAAGGAAGGTACATGTAGATATGATTACAAGACAACATGCAGCACCTATGAATGCTGCCATAGAGATTTCTGCCATGAACTGTGGAATTTTTAGAAGGAAGGAGTTTTTGTTAGAGTAGCACCCAAATTTGATTTTAGTGTCAGATGCTACCTTAACCTGGGATGTGCAAGATGCATAAGTCTTGTTAAAGTTTCTTTTGCAAGATGGCAAATGGTTTTCTCCCTCAAATCTATTTGAAATTCTACAGGAATCATAATTATCTATCTATCTATCTATCTATCTATCTATCTATCTATCTATCTATCTGGACTACTATGGCTTATTTCCATCAGGTTAGCCAATTTCTTCCTATTTCAGTGAAGGTGGTGAAGAAGTGCCTTCAGTCAACTGGAACTAGAAGTTTTCTCGATGATATTAAACTAGCAGGGAAAAGGACCCCAACTTCCTTTATACATATGAGACTTTAAAAACTTATAAAGTTCTACACAGGTAAAAGATAACCATGCTCACTTAAAGAAACCCATGCAACCATAGCCTAGGGGGGCAATGGAAAATAAGAAGGAAAAGAATAAAGAGCTTTTTAGAAATCACATTCTCATGATGGATTACTGACAAGTAATTGCCATGGTGATCCAAGAGCTCACCCATCCCCTCATACCCCACTAGCGAATAGCCCTTCATATACTCCATCCACATTCATTCATACCCACATCCACACCCCTAAAGGCATTTCATCACTGGAAAGTGTAAACTCAATAAATGACCTGAAAATAGATAAAGGAACATAGGAAATTATGCACAAAATTGAGACTTATCACATAACCAAATAACTCACAAAATGCCAGTTAAGCAAATCACAGTTCATTCATGGTAGACAATCAAGTAGAATACATAGGAAAGTGAGATATAAACATATATGTACATGAAAAATATCAGAATAATATGGAGCATATGCTTAGGTTTGTGTTATAATTTAGCACAGGATTAATTTGTGTCCATATATTATTTTCTTTACACACAACCAACATATTTCTAGACAATAATAGCAAAGTGTAAATAGACATTATTTGGCAAGATACCATTAGAACTGGAAAGATGATAGAGGAAGGATGAAGCAGTGAAGAGAGATATTATAATTACATTTTTCTTTAAGATAGATGAGTTTGTTTTAAAAGGTAACTTTCAGATAGCAGGAACTACTACATATGAATTCATAGTCATTGAGACTGCATTCAGAAGACCAAGCTCATTCCAGACAAAAATCCCTAAATAAAAAAGGCAGGCTAGCACAAACTCTTACCCCTTGCTAAGATGCTATTAGCATTGATAATTTCTGGGGGAGAACCCACCAGTTTTCTTGAAGGCTGTGAGACCATACATCCAAGAATATATGGGCAGCACCAATGTATTTGATGGGTTTAAACAAAAACAGAAGTGGAGAAAATGGTGGCTGAATAGAGAAGGAAGAGTGGGTAGAGCATGAGTGAATGAAACAGAGAGAATATGACCAACATTGTAAGAAGTCCCCCAAAAAAACAAAGATAAAGTCTACACAAATCTATAAAGGGATAATAGGAACCACTATAATTCTCACAATTATGAGCTAATAGTACAATGTAGAGACAAAACTATCCAATTAAAAATCAGAGTATTCAGAGAAAAGTATGGCTTTCTTGAGTGCTGTCTTTCTACACCTATTGCCTTGCAGCACTGTCAGTCACCTATCACTTGCTGTGAATTGGTCTCAGAATACAGCTCATGCAAACTCAGCAATCTCATTAGAGCTACAGTGTTCCTAAAGGCAGGACTCCTCAGGTGTTGGCAGTTTTAAGGATGCTTTTGAACTGAGTCCAACGAATATGCAAGCAAAAGTTAAAAAAAAATATGACCCCTTGAAATGTTTTATTGATTTCCAGGAACGAGGCCCCTAATGACCATTAGACTTTGCTTGCTACATGTTTTATGAATGTTTTTATTAAAGTTGATTTAATTTCCCCCAGTCCACGTGTTCTTACTAATTGAATCATTTTCCCCAGTTCCCAGAAGACTAGAAAGTAGGGAATTTATTATATGCTGCGTAACAATACATTTTAGGGTAAATAGATGAATGGATGTAGCTCTACAGATAGCACGCTGTGCAGGTTTGCTGGTATATGATTGTAACTACGCAATGAACCCAATGAATTTCATTTGATTTTTGTGAGTTCATGGCTTACGAATGTTACAGTGATCCATTGATGTTATTATTGAATTAAAGTCAAATATTTATGTGATTTTAGGTATAAGAAAGATGCCTCACCTTCTCATCATATTGACAAGAAGTGCTTGTTCAGGAGTTTAGCTACTGCCCTTTGTCAAGAAACAAAATATCAGAATTTGTTTAGTTGAAAAACCGAAATACAGAGATAGAAAGTTGTGTATCTATGTTTCTGTATTTGTCACTGTGCGTTTGTGAAAGAGAATGTCTAATTGTAATCTCCTGACATTTAAAAATAAAGCAGTTACTACTTTACAAATATTCAGAAGATAATAGGTATTCATCAAAATGTGACATAAAGTATTACATTTAAATCTTTAGTTCTAAAAGTTTAATTTGTGAGTCAATCATTTTATTTGCATGTCAGACATGTACTATATTAAAAAAGTAAATCAAAAGGGTGCCTTTTGTCAAGTTTTCTCATACTAACTCACTGTCTTTCCTGCCGGCACATGGAGCACTATATTTGAAATTTTTCTTTGGACACAAGCACAATATAAAAAACAGTACCAGTAAATCTCTTTCACACTTCATTATAAAGTTTATATTTTATTTTTCCTTGATGTCTAACTTTTCTTTTGTGTATTAGGAGACTACTTCAGGGGGATTTAATAGAATTATTCTCGCTGAAGCTTCATAAATTTTGTAGCTCAGATTCACTCACCATTCCAGATCCATTTCTCATTGTCCAGTCTGCTGTTATTTAGAAATGCACAATAAATATTGATTAGTTCAGTTCTGGATTGAATCAGAATCAGAAAGTGATGTCTGGTGAATTTGCTAAAAATTCATAAAAGAGAATGTATAGATCACAGCCATACGCTGGCGTGCTAAGGGCATGGTTGGGGAGAGTGCCCAGGGTGAAGATAAAAGGGAGCCAGATCTTTTCACTGGGGAATGCTTTTGAAATGTTAGAAAATCTTACTGTAGCACGTAAGATGGGATCATCTTTTGTTAAGTGAGAAGGGCACCTTAACATGAGAAGACAACAAGGGAACATATTTGGGTGGAATAGAGAATATTAGACTAGCATAGTGATAATAGTAATAAATATAAGCTGTCATGATGGTTCTAATATGAAAAAAATAAAATAGTTCCTGTTTTACTTTCTGTTGGTGTTTTTCATAACCAGTTTATGTTTCTTACATTTCCAGGTTACACCTGACTTGGAGTAAGTCAGGGAATAACTGAAGCAGGTGTTGAAGCAGAAAGCATAGAGAAATGTTTGTTTATCCACCCACAAATCCCACTTAGCTAGCTTTTCCACATAGTTCAGGGTGTCTTGCTGTCCACAGTGGGCTGGGCTTTCCTACATCAATAAAATCAATACAGTATCACACAGAGATGCCATGGGCCTACCAGACCTGCTAGTTTATTGTTATTATTTTTGTTGTTCATTGAACAAATTGTAATTGAGTGAATAAGTAAATTTACATCAGGCATAGTATTATATGCCTTACTGAGCAAAAGAATGTCTACTTTCAGTATTAGAGAACATATGAAAAGCACATACAAATCAATGAGTCAATCTAAGTTCTCCAAAAGCATGTGCTCACCAAGTGTTTGGCCACCTGGGAAGGGAATGAAACCCTGCCAGACACTTAATTGCACTCTTAGAATTACAAATAAGGATTGTGAGTTTATTTCAGGTACAACAGCTTGTGCTGTGCTTTGAAACTATACAGCAACATTCTGGATGCAAGTAGGTGTCCTGAAATGAGAGCCACCCACAGAAAGTAAGCTAAAAACTCAGGAACTAAGTATACATAGAGAAGCTCTGAGAGGGCACTACCTGTGGCTTGTTTTTAATAGATAAATTATGTGTTTTTATTAAATCAAATAAAAATCTTAATTTTTACTGCCCTTTTGGACTTTGATTTTTACTCTGAACTTTAAAGCTTCTTCCACATCATAGGACCTAGATATTACTTTTGAGGTTGTTCAAGTGGTTGTGGACTTGAATTTGTGTACAACAGCAGCTAAACATAACAGAATGAGTTTGCAGATCTAAAACCCTGATCACAAAATCTACAGTAACCTACCCAGAGACAGATTACCCTGAAGCAAAGGTTAATTTATAAACTATAATATTTTACTAATTCAAAATAACTAAAGGACCATAATTACGTGGGGGGTGAAAACGAATGTTGGGGGAGTGGTGTGCTATGCTGCCAGCCCTGACTTCCAACTCTAGAGATGAGCTGTGCTAAATGCAGGGAGAGATGCAGCATGTCCTGGCTGCTGTTGTGTGTCAACTTGATACAAGTCACAGTCATCAGAGACGAAGGAGCCTCAGTTGAGAAAATGCTGGCATGAGATAAAGCTTTCGGGCATATTCGCAAATAATGACCAAAGAGGGAGGATCCAGCTCATGTCGAGTAGTGCCATTCCTAGGATGGTGGTCCTGGGTTCTATAAGAAAGTGGGCTGAGCAAGCCAGTACGTATCCTCCTCCAAACATCTGCATCAACTTCTGCCTCCAGGTTACAACCTTGTTTCACTTACTGATCTGACTTCCTCCAATGACAAACTCTGACATGGAAGTGTAAGCCAAATAAACTCCTTCCTCCCCAACTTTCTTTTTGGTCACAGTGTTTCGTCACAGAATAGAAACTCCAACATAGACACTGCATAAGACATCTTTGCTGTCCCAATGGTGAACATAATCCTAAGAAAGTAAAAGCTTCATTAATTCACCTTTAGGATAATTTGCAACCCTAAGCTAACTAACTCAAGAAATTTCTTGGCAAGAAAGTGTCTCCTATGAGTATAATATACAGTTGGATAGTGACGAGTTTTAGTGTAATCAGAAGAATTAAAGTGAAGCAAAAGTTGTCAAAATAAATGAACAAAGTACATCCTCTACTGAAATATCTAAGGCTTTTATTATGCTTGTTCTCATAGTTAGTAATTTTCAAAATTCAGCAATTGTCCCCCTGTCATTAGTGTGAATTAACAAGGCTCTGAGGTAATAGCAGCCACATTGG
Source organism: Ellobius talpinus (assembly GCA_001685095.1). Classification (NCBI taxonomy): domain Eukaryota; kingdom Metazoa; phylum Chordata; class Mammalia; order Rodentia; family Cricetidae; genus Ellobius; species Ellobius talpinus. Next base: position 6,386 of record LOJH01020204.1, read on the forward strand.
TAATTATGGAAAATGAAATTACATTTCTAAACAAATGAAGGCTAAATTCATACTGACTGAAGACTAAATGTCAAAGAAAGAGCAATTAAACATGCATTTTATAAGCTGGACTAGAACGGATGCGAAAAGTTTTAAGAATTATGTAACAGTCACATACTTCATTTTGTTGTCAAGCTGTAACCCCATTTCTGATCACTTATTGCTGTATTATTCTTAGTACAATTTCTTTCTGTCCTCCCAATTTTGTTCTTATGAGACATTAGCTGCTTAGTCCTCCTCTCTCTCTCTCTCTCTCTCTCTCTCTCTCTCTGTGTGTGTGTTTAAAATGATTGATTTTAAAGGTTTTTCTTTTGAACTTTCAAACTTTTTATTTCATGTCTGTAATTCAACATTTTTTTGTGTTTGTCTGTTTGCCTTGTTTTGGTGTTGATTAAGATAGAAATTTACCATTTCAATGAGGTAATTTGGCTAATTACTTTTTCATAAAAATCTATAAAAGCTGAAATGTCTGACATCAGAACAACAGTTTGCCACCCCTGAAATGAGAGAACAGTCATTTAAAGGGCACATGACCTTCTATAAGTTATTTTGCTAGTTACTTTTTAAATATTATTAAATACTATTGATAAATCAGGGTTTAAAAATCATTCTTTGGTCACTTTATTATGTATAAATAGAGGCTATGTTGGAAATGATAGAAGTATTAATTTTATTATGATATTCAGGCAAACAAGTAGTGCAAAATTCATGTTGGTATTAAAATGCATTTCTAAAATAAAATTTTCACTCAATACTAAAATAACTTACGTCCTTACTGTAAGTCAGAACTCTGTTAATGATAGGAATACATACATGTGAACCTAACAGTCTCCTGCAGGGATAGCAGTAGGGTAGACAGATGCCCATAGAAAAGACTCCATCAATATAATAAGAATCAAGAATAATTCTGTAAAAGTACATTTTCATTGCCCATTGGTTGGTTGAAGGATATATAGGTAATGGGCAACCCTCTTTGCTCTCTCTGCATGCTGTGGAAGGGATATAAAGAGGTACTGCAGCTGAATTTTATTCAGATGCTTAAATGGACATCATCATCCTCATGAGCAAGGCCAATCATTTGGGATGCTTCAGCTCAGTGTGTGGAAGATAATGTGGTACACAATACACCTGGAAACTACATGGTGCCTGAACCACAAAGAGTTGAATATATGAATAGTGTGCATATGCATTCAAATTTGCCCAGAACTGTAGCAATTGGCGGTAATTACTACAAAAGTACTTAGTAACAGTACCTCCTTTCGGGAAAAGAAAGTAAGATAAAGGCTATTTCCACTCTATTTACCAGTCATCCTAAATGAAGACTGGGTTGTTATCTTATATAAAGTTGGAAGCAAAATGATTTTTTTAATCCAAAGACAGATATGAGTATATTAAATTACAGTTCCTTGCAGGCTAATGCAAGAGGATGGAACACATAATGCCATGAGGATAGAAGTAGACTTCAGTCTGAGCCAGCTCTCAGCAAGCCATCCCTCATGCCCCATTGCATCAAGGAAGAGTTTATGCAGGGTTTGATATTTGAGATGACCTTAAACAAGAATTAGGCCTTGGATCCACATTCTCTTTGTTCTCAGTGGCTCAGTCAGCTCAGATTTCCATATAGGAATCATTTACTAATCCTCTTGATGACACTATAAATGTTTAAAACTCACTATGCTTTTAGAAGCATAAAATAAATTTCTATTTTAAAAGATTAAAGAGATGAGAATGAAGTGTCACTCTGACTTTTAAATAAGTCTTATGATGTTCAATTATCAGAGTATTCTTGATTAGCTAAATCTGTGAATGTTACATATACTGTAATCTTGTTTTGTTTTGTTTTTTCTCAAGACTGAGAAGTATGCTGTTTAGGGAGATGATACAAATTCACAAAGGTGAGTAGGTTTATGATCAGAACATTTTTAAAACATGCATTCATTGAACCAAGTAAAATATTTCATCGTGACAATTTGACATGTGTGTATAGAGTGAAGTTTGGGTGCACATTGTAACTTCCTCCCCTTACAGTTCAAACTGCTGGAAGGACCCTCATTGGGGAAAAAGAGAGGGCTAGAGGTGATCTGCCTAACATAACTAGGAAGTATTTTCAAATTGTACATTTTAGATATTACAATTATATAATTTAGATGTAAATTTAGATTTTAAAGAATCTAAATATTCAGGACTTACTCTTTCCTTTTGCTCTCCCAGGCATAGATCCTTGAATTATTATTATATAAAACAAGAATAAAAATCACCTTTTCTGGGGAATTGTTGCAGTTTTTGGAAGAGAGCGAATTACAGGGCACTCATAGCAAAGTCCAATAGACCCACAGTGAAACCCAGGTGAGGATGTGCAGAAAGCTCACTATTTACTCCTCGGCTTCTTTCCAGAGAACACTTTGCATATGTTATGCCATTGATCTTTTATTTTCTCTACCTTGGAGTGAGCAAGAATGATTCATTTGGGGACATATTGTGAGATCTTGAAAGTCATTCTGTGTGTTTGTTTCTAATACATACCTAGTATCCAACTGTGTAAATTAACTTAGAGTTTTGAGTAATGCTTATTCAGTCCTGTTCAAAAAAGTCCGAATGAAATCTAACACAGAAGAGGAACAAACAGCACAAGTGATGTTACTATTTCACATGGGCTAAAGATGAATAAACTATTGAGGAGGAGATAGAAGTGGTTACAAAGATGCAGAGACTAGGATAGGTGCGTTTGCAACCATGTGTGCAAAACAATTTCTTATCACTGTAATGTCTCATAGGGCAATAGAACTTGATGGCATTCTTGGATATTTTTGTTTGTTTTTGTTTTTCAAGACAGGGTTTCTTTGTAGTTTTGGTGCCTGTCCTGGAACTAACTCTTGTAGACCAGGCTGGCCTCAAACTCAACTTTCTGCTTACTTACCCAACATTACGTTATTTCGCTCTCAACAACTATAAAAACTAAACAAAAAATAAAAATCAACACAAAAAACGAAAAAAAATAATTAATAAGAAAAAAATCACCACCCAAAACAAAAGATGCACACACATGCATGTGCACACACACACAAAGCCAAAATAGGGAGTCAGTCTGCTTTGTGTTGACTCAGTACTCCTAGGCTTGGGGCCTGCCCTGGGGTGTTATTGATATACCTAATAATACTCCATTTTGGATACATCCAATTTTCCTTTTCAGCGGTGTCAATTAAAAATAGCTTATTGTTTAGGGATGGGACTTTATTTCTACATCCCTTTCTTGGCGTTGGATTTTATCTGGTTTGAGCCTGCATGCTGTAACCATCTCTGTGAGTTCATATGTATGAATTAGTTCTGTTGGGTCTGGAAGGCCAAGTTTCCTTAAAATCATCTATCACCTCTGGCTCTTGCAATCTTTCTGCATTCTCTTCTGCACAGATCATTGAGTTGTGAGGGGAAGAATAAATATATTCTACTTAAGGCTGAGTGCTTCAAAGATTCTCATTCTCTGCACAGTGTCAAGTTAGGGGTCTCTATGATAATTATCATTTACTGCAAATGATAGCTTCTTTGATGAGGGCTGAACAATGAATGGATCTAAGGGCCTAGCCATATTACATTAGGAGTTATTCTATCACTGTGTTTATTTAACAGAATATCAGTAGTAATTTCTCCCCTAGGGCTTGCTTGATATGTGTAATCTAGGTTTCTAGCTCACAATATTCTTGTCAGTTATGGGTTCCATCTTACTGAATGGTCCTTAACTCCAATTGAAATTTCTTTAGTTGTTTCAACATTTGTGCCACTATTATTGCCCAAGGAATCTTACAGCCAGGTCACTGTTGTAGATTGCAGGGTTTGTAGATGAATATTGTTATCTTTCAGTAGCATGCAAAGTACCTTCTGGCACCACAAATTATAGTCAGTAGGTGTGGATCTTCTAGCCATGCACCAGGTTGATTTGTCCATGGTCTGTGACATAAGTAACTAGAATCTTCAGCAATAGGGACTTACTATTATGTTATGGAGTCTAACCAATAGCCTTGGGAATAGCCCATGATGTTTGTATGGGCTTATGAAACCCCTTTTATTGAGAGTATATTTTAATAGTTTCTTTTTTGTCAAAATGTATTTTACATAAAGAGTAGGCAAAATCATTTAAATAAATACTTTCAATTTATAATTAACTTGACTCATATATTACATGGCTATTATTACTTGCTTATTATATGTAACTATTATTAATACATTCTTTGTGAATATACTCCCAAATTAATTAGAGAAACAATTATATTAAAAATATTTTCTCTGTGCAAATATTATGATATTTAATAATTATGATAATTTGTAATTTATATTCATGGCTTACCTGATCAAATCATTATATGTCTTAACATTAACTCTGATTGCATAAATATTGCATTAACTTCAATCACACAAGATTTTAGAGGTCATGTTAAATAAATATGAAGTAAATAAATTCAAACCAGAGAATTAAAAACCCCAACTGTATAGTAATAAATTATATTTTTAAAAAATATTCATATGTCATCAGTAAACTCCCCTTAATGTATAATGGTTATATTAATGAGATAATGCTTTCATGTAAGATAGATCCAGGAGAAATACGTTTTAATTTTCTACTACTCCTAAAACAAATTTCCATGATGTCTAAGGCTTCAAACATCATAAACCTATGACTCCAGGTTTGGAATGTAGGTAGGTGCCACACTTTACCCTGCTCCTATTTCTACAAGCAAAACCACAATGAGCGTCAGTCTGGACTCATCCTAGGCTTCTGAGGTGTCTTTGGATGAAAATCCAAACCCACACTCACTGAGCTCATTGTCAGGATTCCTTTCTTTAGGATAGCTCTGGAGTCTGTGACTCCTTGCCAGCAGCCAAGGAGGAGCTGCTCTCACTCCTTTCCATGTAAGACCTCTACTATAACCAACAAGCAACCATATGCCCAGCCATAATGCTTCAAATCCCTCAGACACTTAGTCTTGTGTCCTCTTTATCATGTAGCCAGAGTTAAGTGGTCTCCTTTTAAAATCTTCCATAATGAGATTGAGTCTACTTGGATAATTCACAAGATTCCCAATTTAGGTGCCACAATCTCAGTCACTCATGCAAAGTCCCTTTTCCATGTAATGGCAATGTACTTGTCCCACTGATTAGCAGTAAAGACATTTTGGGAGCAAAATGCTATTACATTGGGGGGAAAAACGAAAATAGAAAAAAAAAACCAGAACAACCATTTCTACATTTCTCAATTCTTTTAAAATTAGAATTTATTTGTATTATTTAAAATGATTTTTAAACATAAATTTATTTTGATCATATTAATTCCCTCCACCAAATCCTGCAAGATTCTCTCCTCCTCCACACCCACTCAAATTGTTTAAGTTCTTTTACAAAAAATAAAAATCCAATACGAGTATAAAATCAAGGAAACAAAACCACATCCCAAAGGACCAACCCAAACGAAATCAAGCAAAAAAGCAAGCAAATGACCAACCCAACAAACCCACCAAACTATAACCGAAAAAACCCACACACCACATATGCACAAAACAAAAAAACAAAACAAAACAAGACCCCAAAACTGTGAAGTCCAGGTGAACTACTCCTGAACCTGACATCTGTTCTTGAGTGACTGATATATCCAATGTCTCTCTATTGGAGAAAACTGATTTCCTCTCTCCCTGCAGGTGTCAGTGACATTTACCCTAGTGGTTAGGTCCTCATTCATTCATCCATCCATCCATCCATCCATTCATCCATCCACTCATTAAAACATAACAATATAAAATTTATTAAAACAAGGACTTTTGACAAAATTCTGTTTCCTTTATTCATAGCAAATACAATAAAATTTAGATTACTTCTAGCAATATTTTCTGTTTCATATAGACAGGTTTACAGAGTTAACAGATGTAATCTGCACAGATCAATGTTCTTGCAATTCAGTGTAATAGATGATTTGGGGTATTGGTCATATTAAGGGATATTCTACAGAATAAAATGAAGAATTGGCAAGTGAAGTACTACAATAACTTTCTGATAAACATCTTTTGTATAATTTAAAGTGTTCTTCCATTTCTGGTTCCTGTATATTAAAGCGGACATTACTTCCATGTCTCAAATGAATCTGTGAAAAGTGTTTTCATAGTTCGGTGATTGTGCATTAAATGTTACTGGGAAAACTGCTCTCAAAGGAGACTGTCACCTTTCTTTAGGAAAGGGTTCTCATAGAGTACTAAATGCTGACAGTGACCAGCCAAGTGCAAAGGAAGTCTCACAGTCTTACCTAAGTGAGCTTTTCTGCCTACATGCTTCCCACGCTTGACCAACCATTCCTATAAAAATATGGTCACAGTTTCCTATTTACCAAACATTCTGGTCACAGAAATTGTGCATCCTATAGAATGGTGTACCTGCATTTGTAAGAATTCACAGTGTCTCAGAGGTGAGAACCATGGAAAGGATTGGAGATCAAAATAAAAGCATATGTGTCCCAAGGCGAGATATAGCCCAAGCTTCTTTAAAAGTCTAAACAGAGTCTCAATCAGCACCACGGGTTTTCAGAAAATGAGAGCACTGAGACAGGAGGAACCCACCATGAATTCCTATTGGACTTATAAGTAAGTGCACTGCTGATATGACAACCTAATGTTTTTCAAGTATGGTTATGTAACAAAGATGGCAAAGAACAAATGCTTACACCTGACAACTGCAGAGAGTGCAGAAAAGCTACATCTTACGGAAGTGATGTGCTAAGTATTTGGCCTACTAATCTTTGAAAATTTGCATAACAATTGTCTAAAATTTCAGCTGACAGGGAATGAAATGCTACCTGCACCCAAGCCTTCGCTTTCTTATGCTGCAGTACTTCTTTCAGCCATCAGACACCAAATACTGGCTTTACCAACACTTGACAGCTTATTGACATTAATTATAACGTGAACTTCAACTATGCATGGTATTTGTGAACATGAACTACTGAAATTATTACAGAAAATGAGATTCTGACTCAACAGCTCTACAGAGAATAGCATCTTCCTTATTTTCTCCAATAAAGGATTTGAGTGTATCATTAACAGTGTCTGACTTTCACCAGATTTAACTATGATTGTTCCTCATGCAGTATTGACTAATTCACAAAAAGCTCATTATAAAATTGCCTGCAAATCCAATTTTGACAAATGCAATTGTATTTAAGCATACAATGGGATTTTTAATAAGAGTAATTGTGTAGCCAATAATTTCTAAAATGAATAATCAATTCTTAGCTTACCATTGTTTTCAGATTAAAACCTGACACACATTATATAAAACTGTTTTACTTGAACAAATGGTTTCCTTTGGGAAATATGAAATTTTGACAAGTTTAACGCTGGTTTCCTACTTCACAGAACAACTTTGGGAAACACAGAATTTTATGAAACATCTCTTTAGGGCATGTCAAAAGTAGTTGATACAAAAGACCTCATGGCTAAAACCTTCTTTAAATTAAAAATACTTTGTAATCTCAGATGTATACTGCCATGGCCAAGATTTTAAATCAACAACTCTATTGAAAATAGAACTTTCCTTATTTTTTCCAATACAGGATTTGAGTACATCACTAACAATGCCTGACTCACCAGAATTAACTATGATTGTTTGTCATACAGTATTGACTAACTCACAAAAAGGAATATCGATGTACAAGCATATGATTGTATGTCAGCATTCATGTTTGAGCCATCAATGGATCTCCTACCTTCTATCAGATTAAAATCAGATTTTTTTTTCTATTTAAGTTCAGCTGATTTATCCCCACTTGATGAATTTTAAAGACTTGTGTTACAAACTGTGCAGATGGGTGGGGTGAGCAGTACTAACGCATTTCTGCACGTGTGGACCATGACAGTCTTCACGTGGAACTTTGGTTTCTCCTGCCTATTTACTAGAGGGTAGCCTACATAGCCTCTTCTGGGAGGAGATTCTGCTTCTGAATACCACTGTTGTCACCTTGCTTTAAAGGGAGCAAAGGAGGAAGATAAGTCTGAAAAGTCATACATCATTTTGTTTGATAATTATTTCATTTATATTATTTATTTACTTATAATAAATGCATGTGATGTCTGTGGGTACATTCCATACATGCTTGTGGAGGTTAAAGGACATCTTGTAGGAGTCCATAATCTGTTTCCATCGCGTGCATTCTGCATATTGAACTCAGTTTATTAGGTTTTGTTGCTAGTATCTCAGCCTTTGTCTAATTATACAGACCAGTGAAAAACCCACATTTAAAAAGATCATTCTCTGGAATTCTATTTGGATACATGTATTACAACAGGCATACTACATAAAATCCTAAGCAAATTACTTCCAGTGTAGCATAAGAGAAATTCTAATTTTCTAATTATCATCTTTTATAATAGAACACTTCACTATTCATATTTGAAAGTGGAATGTCTTTGATTTTGGGAAATACATATCAATTCAACAATATTAATTGGAATTTGGAAAGATAAAATATGACTTATATAGATATTATTTTCAAAGATTGTACAGATTCATAGGAGATAGGATTATGCAGAACAGTATATCAGGAGGAAGATAGCAGTAAATTCTAAGGTGCTGACTTATAGGTTATTCTCTCTTAGTATCAAATCCAAACTTTGGTGCTCCATTTGTGACGGCACACCTGGCTTCTCTTTATCTTTCTCAGCTAGCTCCAGGTTAGTTTTCTTTAATCAAGAGAGATGGCTAAAGGAAGGGGAAGAGACATGCTATTTTTTTTCTGCTTGATTTTCTGCTCCTAACAACATAGCCTCAGCAACTGGCTTTCACATCAGAAAACTCCATTCTTCATTTCTGTCTTCACTCCCTAGGCAGACACAAGCCCCAGGCAGCTGGAAGCCTTGCATATCACAGTGTCATGTCCCAGTTCTACAGGAGCTTTTGAGGAACTAAGAGACAAGAGGCACCCAAAATTTGTGACTCTTCTACCCCCCAAGAGACATTCCTCAATATTTCTAAATTCTAATATTCTAGCATGTTTGCTCTTTCCCCACAGTATGGGTATGACATTTTTCACTTGCAATAAATACATATTCACTTCCAGGAGCATAGTTCAAGAAACAGTGTTGAAAATACATGTTTTTCCATAGGGCCAATAATAACTGTATTAATGACTGGTCAAGCTGAAGTTCAGGCAAACAAACAAAGAAGTGTTAGATGCAGAAACATAAGATCACTGCTCTAGATGATAGGAAGGTCAAATAAGTTACTGGGATAGTGTGTGGCCAGGTAGAGAGATGGCCAGTTAGAAATATTATCTTTTCTTTTTCTTGGAAAACTTTATTAAGTTTTATAAGAAATAACACAGACTAAGGGCAACAAAATTAAAAATGTGCTTTCAACATGAATGATTATTAATTTTAAAGGTGAGTTTTATTTAAAGAGACAGCATAGGCATATTGCAATGGAACAATTGGCTACTTGAGTCAGAATGCACAAGAGCTTTAAATAACTTAGTCCTATAAGTATATACTCAGCACCTAAGTTGTTGTTTTAAAAGAATAAGTTAAAACAAGTTGTTGTTTTAAAAGAATAAGTTAAAACAAAACTTTACATGAAAACTTTACAGAAAAATACTGTAAAAACACTCATTTTTAGATGGGATACAATAATTGACTATATATGATATTTAAGTAATAAAATCTGTATATACATTAATTATGCTCTGTAATATGTATATTTTCAGATATCTGTAGCTTGCACATTTTCAATTTATGTAGCATCTTTCAGAAACCTGTGCTGTGACTGATATCTCCCTCAGAACCTATTTCATGCATTTCAACAGTGTAATTTTTTTTTACATCTTCATCAGGTACAAAACATCCTATACCTTCTGGTATTTTGATGTGGGCAGGTAAGGGTATGAACCATTCTTTGGTCATGAGCTAATCTTTAAATCATAGCAGTCATTGAATATGAAAATGAGGTTTGGTTATATTCTTTAGATTTGCAAAATCTTTTCCAGAAACACATGCCACATAAGAATGATTAGACAATAGGTAACAAATCATCAGATCAATTGCCTGGTTCTTCCACTGTATGTCCACTAACTTCAAGGTAGCAAAACGTAACTATCTGAGGGCAGAGTTCTGGCTGGACATTATTGTTAATGAATTCACGTTTAAGTACTCATTAGTAGTTTTAAAGTGTTTGTAATAATCAATTAAATGTCAGCCTGTGTTTTGTTAGATTAGTGGCATGGTTTAAATCAAATGGTCTTCACAACAATTCTTGACTATTCAGTGCTGTTATCTGTACATTTGGTTAACTATTTTAATTTACTTTATTAACATCTTGAAGTAAGTTTTCTAACATGTAATGAAAATTGTATCTTACTGATAAATTCTACTGTACTTACATGTGCACAAAAGCAATCTGTTAATTAGGAAAACAAAGAAACGAAACTCAAACATTACAATCATAAAATTAATCAAGGTTTCTTTATGCCTACTGATACTATAATTAATACTGTATTCATCTAAATCATGATTGTTCAACTCTCCTAAATTAATGAACCTGCAAGGTCATTTCAGTGAAATAAATCTCTGTAACATATTTTTTAAGTATTGTATCTGAGTGCAATTGCATGTTATATTTTCAACTCTCACATACATACGATCTAAATCCAGATCATGGGAAGCAAAGGTTTTAAAACACGTAGGTTTTTTTTCTCTGAGAAGAAAAATAGAGATGCAACAATAGTATTAGTTGCTTTACTGGCTGGCTCCAATATCTTGAAATGTTAAACATCCAAGTGTGCATTTCTCAAAACATACTTCAGAATGTGGGTACATAGTTATAGATTTATATGAGCTGCCCAAACCAACAGATGAATGCATAAAAATTGGTTGCATTGGGAAGCTGCTCCATTCATTATTCACTTTCCCTGGGAAGAAGTCTCACCCATCGCTAAGCATCACTCTTAGATGGTTTTAACAGACTCTACTCTCTTTGCCTCTATGTAGGGAGGAGGCTTCTTCTTATTGATTTGTTATAATTGATCCTAACATACATGTGTCATTTACAAATAACCGCATCAACATTCAGTAGGGATTACCCGGGTGAACTGTCTACATGTCGCTTGTTATAATGAGCCTCCACAAGACTAATGACTTATTTGTGCCATGGGCAATGAATGATTAATTAGTTGATTCTAAAGCAAATTGTTAATAGCATAGCTTAATTACTACCTTTTCCTAATTTCTGAAGGTTAGAAGAAGTTAATGTGATCTTAATGCAATCTCATAGTAGAATTGTGTTTATTAAGGGGATTTTTAAAAGATTTAAAATATTTGAAAATCTGATCATATATAAATATATGTATATATATACACACACATACATACACACTCACATACACATTTATGCTGGAACTCCTTATAGTCATGCTAAAATAAAATATCTACATATTTTAAAATTCTATCACGTAATTCCATTTAAGCAATTTCCCCAATAATTTTAAGTGACATTTGTCCAACTTTTAATGTAAATAAAATTTTGCACTTCTCTGGTATAGGTGAAATAGCACCAATTCTTCTCTTTCCTCTGAAGGATGGTGAATTATTTGCTCTTAAAAGTGCAGTGAAGCATGGGATTGTTGATCTTCCTAAATATAATCAATTCCTGATTATTTAATGTCAATGAAGGGATGCACTGGTATGAATAAATAATACTAGTTGGTAATTCATATATCTGAGTTAAGGCAAGGGCAATTTATCTCAAGCTGTTCCAATCAACTGAATTAAAAGAAAACATAAGTGGAGAAATTCCATTTGTGCCAGGTCGGGAAGGTATTGGAGACGTGGGTCTCTTATTATATAATATGAATGTGAAGGGATTCAATGCTGTTAGGAACATAAATGTTCTCAAAGATGAACAGCTGTGTGTTTGCCCAATATTTCAATGTTACTCTAATTTAGTATTCTCCAGGGGATATTTCCTTCACTGAAATCTTTAGGAAAGGTGTTATTTTTCTTAAACTATAATCAAGAAAATGATCTCAAAAGGGCAGAAAATAAATTCCCCTTATAGTCACACAGCTAATAGGTGACTGTCATAATTTAATTACCTACTATATAAAAATGAGACACTACTAACTTATTGTATTCAAATAGTCTAGAAATAAATTATAAGTATAAATGCATAAATCATGCAGTGCTTTTCAAATTGATTAAATCATCGGTTCATTCACTAAGTATATCCTGAATGCCTACTGTGGACGGGTGTGAATGCACCCAGTAAACACAACAGTCTCTGACCTTAGGAGCTCATATTCTTTGAGGCAAGACAGAAAAAGGAAAATAAACAAGTGAATGTCTATTTTTAGTAATATTGGATTGTGCTAAGTATTGGGGACAAAGGTAGCATGCTATGCAATTTGAATGGAGGAGACAAAAGGGACAATGTGGGAAGTTTTGTTTGTCAGGGCGATTTATTTTCAAAAAAGATGTAAAAAAGTGAGAGGAGAGCCTTGGGGTGTTTTGGGCGAAAATAAAAGTTACATTAAATGGAAGCAGAGATATATTTTTGGAAGCAGTGTGTTCAAAACTTAGCAAGAAAACTAAGGTAGTTAGGAGTGAACTTGGTTGGCATCAGTAGTCAGAAGCTCTAAGAACAAAGTGCAGGTATGAGGATGCCTTTATGTTATGGGGGAAGTTGTTACCTTATGAGAGGTTTAGAGTATCGTAGTATTAGGATTGCCTCTTAACTATGAAGTGATGGAGGGGTGTTGAAATGAAGTGACTATTTTTTGTCAAATCTTTGGTTGCTGTTACAGGGGCAGAAGATGAAGTATGAAGACTGATTAAGAAGATAAAACTTGTGGCTTGTGAAAAATATGCCTAGCAAGCTAAAATATATATTTGTTTCTCCGTGTAGTCCTGGCTGTTCTGGGACTTTCCCTGTAGTCAACATTGGCTTTCAACTCAGAGATCCACTGGTCTCTGCCTCCCAAGTGCTGGGACTAAGGGTGTATGCCTTCTTGGCTCAGCCTTTGAAGGTTAGGTTCACAAACAAAAGTATATACACTCTTACAGTTTTTCAGCAGTTTTGAATGTGGGAAAGTATATAATGCTCTCAGATAGAGATTTTTTAAATTCATTCAGACTTTTTAAAAGATATGATATATTGTTCCCTCTGTGAGCCAGATTTTGGGAAACAGGAATCTACTGGAATGTTATTCCTTTATTACTGAATATATTGATATGAAGTGATTTAAGTTCAGGCTGTGCTTGAACATAAATCTTAAAGTTCACCTTACAATGCTCTCTCTAAGTACCGACATAATTTTGCAGGAAGAATATAATGCAAATTTAATCTAGTGCACCTGGATTTGCTTCATAAGTAGTGATCTTGGGCAAGCAAATTTAAATTTCTGGCCATGGTTTTGCTTTTCTAAACATTAAGGGAGTGAAGGTCAACATCAAGGAATGTGCTAAATGTGAGATTTAAATCAGGTAGAATGCTTAGAAGAATGGCTAGGGGTCATCATCAATCTATTTACTAATAACACAGTCTTCCATGTTAGGAAAGATGCAATGTTTCTAAGCCACAGCATTAGCATTAAGTGATTTGTGAGAGCATGCATGCACAAGTGCATGTGCGTGCGTGTGTGCATGTGTTTGTATGCAAATAATTTCGTGACTAAGAATTGTTTGTAGTTTGCATTGATGACATGAAACTAGGTTGTAGGGATACAGTGTGATATATGGCACACAGGAAACAAGGACACTAAATTTTAAATCGTAATAAAGGAATAAACAATGAAATAAGAGATTGCCTTACTGAGGGAAAACAAGCAACATTCCCAATGATACTTGAGCTTGCAGCTTTTTGATTGGAAAAGGTTGAAATGAATTGGCTTTTCTTCTTTCCTTTTGCATTAACCTAACATGTATTGAATTAATTTGGGAGTTGGTGTCTCTAATCTTGTTTGTTTTCAGCTGCTGGACCTGCTTGAGCATCTGAAGTCCTTCAGGTTCGGTAGTGACTAACCATTAGTCCATTGGGATAGATCAGCACACGCTTGCCTTCTATTTGGACAGCATCCTTATCTCTTCTTGGCCAGTATTGACTTCCTTTTACTGGTGAGCCCCTGTCCCATCAAAACCTCTCCTTCATTTGCAAAAATACTTTGCTCAGTGACATTTTTATTATTTCTGTGTCAAAAGACTCCACATCTCTCATAACAGCAATGCCTAAACATGTGATTTGGCAACTCTTTTGGTAGAAGAAAGAGGCAAAGTATATCCAACACGGTAACCAAACCAGTGTTTCTAGTATTCTTGCCACACAAATTACTATGTATCTACTGTAATAATACAATTTTATAAAATATTTCTTGATGGAGGAGGGTCATCTGTCTATGTGTTACTTTCATTGGTTAATA
>LOJH01020205.1:0-20854 GCA_001685095.1 Ellobius talpinus
TAAGCTAGCCGTGCAGGAGCCAGGCGGGACGAAAAGCAGGCCTGCTCTCCCCTTACACTACACCATGCTCTCTCTTAATCTCATTTAATACCTGCCTGACTATGCTTTCAGAATCCTGAGCATGAGTGTGTCTCTCGAGTCTGTTTCTTCTGACTGTTGCCAAGAGCGTCCAGCCAGTGGTGAGATGCCCTAAGCTCCTCCAGAGCTCTTGGGTTACAGTTCTGACAGATCTATTTGTGCTCACACATAAAATACCTGGAATGGCTCCTCTTAATCACGTCCATCTGATGTGATTAAGAATTACCTAAGAGACAAAGCTCTGGGCAGGTCCGAGGGTTTTCCAGATGTTTAACTGAAGCAGGAAGACCCACTAGGTATGTCGGTAGCTCTCTTCCGTGGGTGGACTGGGTTCCCAGATTAACTAAGAATAAAGCAAGCCCCGGCATTTATCTCTCTGCTTTCCTGACCAGGCTCCTGCTAACACACCCTCTTGGCCATAATGGACTATACACTCAGATGGAGAGCCAAAATAAACATTGCCTTTCTTAGTTACTTTTATCAGATATTTTGTCACATTGCTGAGAGAAGCAACTGTTCAGTGCCCCGCCCCCATGTTCCCAATGTCCCTAATTCTCAGAACTGCCCCCATTCAGCGTCTGGGACCCTGTCTCTATTCACACCTGCATCCAGGCAATCCCCACTTCCACTTCTTCCTCCTGACGTCTGTGTCCTTCCTCTTCTCTCTTCCATGGGCCTTGCTTAGAAGTTAATTCACTTCAGGATTCCCCTCAGGTTCCCCAGGGTTCTCTGGGATTTTCTCCCCACCCTCACCATGATCTGAAGATCGGCTCTACCCCTAGTGAGCTCCTCTGGGTTATCAGGAAGCTCACCCTTCCTCACTTTGCAAGGTTTAAGACAGGGTCTTCTCCGTGTCTCAGACTGGTCTTGAACTCACAATCCTGCCGCAGCCTCTGCTGGCATTACAGGTATACACTGTCATACCCAGTGACAGGGTTATACCTGGGGCCTGTACATGCTGGCCTTCCTATCTTACTCTCCCGTGTGTACATTTCTCCTGCTCTAGAAAAACCAGTTAATTCTGGCTCTCCCAGCACATCTAGAGTCATTCTTTTGCTGGCCCTTGATCAAGTTTTTTTCTCCTGCTAGCAAGCTCCTCCCAACCCCAGCTCCTTCTGTTGAATCCTACCCATCTTTCAAGACTTTGGGGGCGGGGGTTGAGACAAGGTCTCCTTCTATAGTCCTGGTTAGCTTTAAACTCTTAGCAATTCTCCAGCCTCAACCTCCCAAGAGCTGGGATTGCAGCATGGGCCAACACACTCAGCTCTCCAAGGCTCTTTACAGTGTCATGTCTTCCACAGGGATTTGCTTGGCTTTGTTAGCAAAACGCTCCCGTATTTTTTGCTACCAGAACATTTTCTTGGCGACTCTCAGAAGCACTTGCTTTTTATTTAACCCCTCAACACTGTCCTTTACCCAGAGGACTTCCGTTGGCAGGCCTCACGGCCAGTGGTTCTCTTTGTGTTTTCAGGAAGTGAATTGCTATGGTGTGTTTCAGGAAGCAGGCCCTTCCTTGGCACGCACACGCCTTCAGTCACAAGATTAGACTCCCCACAAGTTGGGTTATTAGCAGTCCGGCCAGTGTCTAGGCTTCCTCGCTTCCTTGCTCTGTGAACACTCCAGAAGCGCTGCTTGCTGCCTGCCTGAGCTGTGTGAGGTCAATCTGACTGCTTTGCATCTGCTGTAGGGGCTTCCCAGCCAGGTGGTGCTTCTGGAACATTCCACCAGTTCTCATTTCTGTGAAACCCATGTCAGCCTGACCACACTGGAGCAGTCAGGCAGGTGCCGGAACCAGAATGGGAATTCAGTTCTTAATGGGACTCTCCACGAGCTGATGAGGCCCAAAGCCTCGTACCAGGGAAGTGGCAGGTTTACAGGGTGGAGAGTGGACTGTACTTACTTCAAAGTCACAAGAAATCTGCCTGGGAGCTGAAGGAAGGTTCCACTAACTTGCCAAGGGGTAGTTGAGAGCTACTTAGTGGAGCAGTGAACTGGGGGGAGGGGCACAGGGAGCGGGGTAGTGAAAGCTCTTTCATGGGGGGGCTAGAGCTGGAGTCACCCTGTGGTCACCTCCCTATGGGAGCATCAAAACAAAAGCATCCACAAAAGCATTGAGCAGGAACAATACCTCCTGGCTCTAAAATGTAGTAACTAGGGTTGGCGGGACGGCTCCATAGTTGAGAGCATGCATTGCTCTTCCAGAGGACCCAAGTTTGGTCCCCAACAGTCTTTATCAGGCAGCTAGTTTAAACTGTAACTCCAGTTCCAGGGATTCCACTCTAGCTTCTGATGATACCTGCACTCCTATGCACATACGCACACGGCACACAGCCATATACATACGTACACATAGTTAAAAATAACGAAGTCTTCTTTTTAAAAAATGTAATGATGTGAAATGAAGCATTTTGTTACCCAAAGGCAGAAAGAATAATGTAGAGGACACTGAACTCCCTTCTGCTGCTGCCTAACAGGGGACTGGGACATTTTGGAGATCTGACCCAAAGCTCCACAGCAGGGAAACAGGAAGAGGTGGGTGTGCAGGGGAGGTGGGGACTAAAGAATGTCTACCCATCCTCCACCTCTGCTACCTCTTATAGAAACTATGTGGTCAGCCATGCTGGGCCAAACCACACTCAGGTCAACTGTCTGGGAACACCTACTGTGGCCCAGTTCTCCCACTTTGTAAACAGAGGCCCAGAGAGATGAAAGGTGTGCATCTGAGGTCACACAATGGAGATGATCAGAAGCTCAGCCCTCAGCTCTCAGTGGCTGCAGACAGTGGAGACATCAGAGACTCAGCTCCCAGCTCTCAGTGGCTGCAGACAGTGGAGACATCAGAAGCTCAGCTCCCAGCTCTCAGTGGCTGCAGACAGTGGAGACATCAGAAGCTCAGCTCTCAGCTCTCAGGTGGCCGCTGCATCATGGATCCTTGTACTCAACCTCCCTTTCAGTTGAGGCAAGATCCCAAATCTAGACAGTGTCAGAAGGTGGAGGCCTATGCGTTCCCCATGGACTGAGTGCAAACAGATATGGGAGAAGAAAGGAAAAGGAAACAGCTGTAAACGTTCGTACACAAACTGACCATCTGACCTCAAGGACCAAGACACAAGACAGGGGGAGAAGAAAACAAAACAAAACAAAACAAAGGCAAAACAACAAAACAATGCCTAATTTTCTGTTTCAAATCATTTCTCATAGTTGAAAAACAGGAAGTTCCCAAACAAATAAGTTATTTGTCATGGTTTTGGGCCTTGATGTTAAGGCAAACAAATCTTTTGGTTGTGGGGGGTGGCACACACCTGTAATCCCAGTATTCAGGAAGCTGAGACAGAAGGGAAGTCCCAAACCCAGCCTGACATATATAGTAAAACCTTGCCAAGAAAGAAAGAAAGAAAGAAAGAAAGAAAGAAAGAAAGAAAGAAAGATCTCATTCTTTCTAAAAATAGAACTTTTATTATTGTTAAACATTGTCTTAGGGTTTCTACAGCTGAGATAAAACATCATGACCAAAAAGCAAGTTGGGGAGGAAGGGTGTTATCCTTCATGGCGCGGGTGACCAGAGGCCTCACGGGTAGGAGACAGACAGGGGAACAGAGAAAGAGGAAAGAGAGAGGGAGAGACGCAAAGAACAGACAGAGAGAGAGGAGAGAAAGCATGAGATCAGCTTGCCTAGGCAGGAAGGTGGCAGGGAGATTGGGGTGGGCGGAGCTTGTATCTTAATGGGACAGGGTACCCAGGTGACAGGGAAGGTCAGCAGAATAACAAAGGGTTCATTTGGCTTGTTCTTCCATATTGTAGTCCATCTCTGAAGGAAGTCAGAACAGGAACTAAACAGGACAACAACCTGGAGGCAGGAGCTGATGCAGAGACCGTGGAGGCTTGCTGCTTACTGGCTTGCTCAACCTGCCTTCTTCTAGAACCCTGGACCACCAACCCAGGGATGGCACCTCCCACAACAAGGTGAGCCCTCCCCTATCCACCACTAATTAAGAAAATGCCCTACAGCAGGATCTCATGGAGACATTTTCTCAGCTGAGGCTCCTTTCAGATGGCTCTAGCTTGTGTCAAGTTGACACTAGACTAGCCAGCACACACATACTTAACATTTTAAAGTTTTTTGTTTTGTTTTGTTTTTAAGTACCCAAAGTCAAAACATTCTGTAATCTCATGCCAAGGACTCCTTGGTGTCTGAAGGGGGATACCATTCGTCAGAAACTTGTTTATCATGTAGTTCCAGAAAAGCCAACATGGCCTAGTGGTGCAGGGTTTTCTACTGAGCTAGGAATTGGGTGCAGAGTCCATAGACAACAGAACAGTGACACCCTCTAAGCCCTGCAGCCCCCCCATCTTGCTCAGCAAGCCCCTGGCAACAGTGCTAACCTGCGAACAGTGGGGGTTTGTGAGAGCCTCAGACCAAAGCCCTTGTTTTTGAATGAGAAGACCTCAAGGGGTTAGCTTTTGTGACCAAATGGCCTCTAGTGACCTTGGAGGACAATAGCAAAACCTGAGGATGTTCTACCCTGGTGCCTTCCTCGGTATTAGAGGAGCAGACCCAGCCACATCACCAGACAACTCGACTTTCTGCCTCTGCCTGACAAGAGATCAAAGCCCACTGCATTTTGTATTTGGTGTCTCAACACGTATTCCTGTGCCCTGCTCTCAATGTGTTCATGTTTGTCCCTCTCTTAGACCACAGCTGCCACCACCGTTCTTCGGGACCCATCCTGCAGCAGCTGCTGCATACTCCACGGAGCTAAATGTAAGCTCCCACCATTACCCTACCTTACCTTGACACGCTTGGCCTTCTGCCAACCTCCTCTCTCTCATCTGGGCGAGTGGACCCCTCCAGCTCTGGGCGGGTGGACCCCTCCACCTCCGGGTTGGGTACCATCTCTTCCTTCCTTTCTTCCTCATCTTGCCATCTCCACGTCCCCTCTGCATCCCCTTTTAGAACCTGTGTTCCCCACCCTGCCGCTCCCACAGTGCAGCAGTCTTTGGCCGGGTTCCTTGTCTGTCCTTTTCAACACTCCTGCCACCCGGGGCAGGGACATATGCAGCATCCAGGCTCAGTCAGGGTCTCTACTGCTGTGATAAACACCATGACCAAAAGCAACTTAGGGAGAAAAGGGTTTATTTCATCTTCCAGTTACAGTTCATCGTGAAGTGAAGTTAGGGCAGGATCTAAGGCAGATGCCATGGAGGAACACTTGACTTGCTCCCCGTGGCTTGCTCGGCTTGCTTTCTTTTACAACCCAGGTCCACCTCCTCAGTGGTGGCAAGGCAAAGGGAGAGCTGGGTCCTCCCACAAGGCCAAGGCCAAGCAGAGGGAGGCATTTTATCAATTACAGTTTCTTCTTAGATGGCCCTAGCTTGTGTCAAGTTGACAAACAAAGCAAAACCCCCAAACAACAAAGAAACTATCCAGCACAGGCCCTACGCACAACCTGCAGAAATTAAGCCCATTTTCAAATCCACAATCGCTGCCCATTTAGTGGGTACAAAAATCATCCAGTAGATTGCAACCAACCTTTAAAAGAAGCAGAATAGAGACCCGGTGGGGCAGCATAGTTGGTAGAGTACTTCCCTGGTATCCATAGGTTTGGTCCCTAGCACCACATAAAGCTCCAGGCATGTGCCTGGAATCCCAGCACTCTGGAGTAGAGGCAGGAGGATCAGAAGTTTGAATCTGTTCTTGGTTACAGGAGTAAGTTCAAGGCCAGCTGGACTACTTGAGACTCTGTTAGAAGGAAGAAAGGGGAGAATACTAGAGGGCGCCCCCTAGAGTGAGGATACTGCTTTGCAGTGCTTCGGGCAGTTGTTAGGGAGTCTCCAGGAAAACCATAGAATGTATAATCAAAGAACCTTAACAACCCGGGCTAAATAACCATTGAGAACAACTAGGCACCGTCAATGAGTAAAACAACAGAGTGAGGGCTGAAGAAATGCACATTTCTGTGCAGGCTCTGTGCACAGGACCCTGTGGTCCCCGGAGCTCTGCACAGGTCCTCAGGGAAGGAGACAGGTTTGGGGACGGTCACTGGGAGGTCTGGAGAGACTGCCAAGACGCAAACCCAGAGCTGGGACTCAATTTGCATACAAATCAAAGACAGCAATTCACTACTTGGTCAGCAAGAAAAAGCTTTTTAAAAAGAGATAGAATCTTCCAGAGACTTCCACACAGCTTCAAAGCCCAGAAGGTGTGTCTGTCAGGGCTCAGCCAGTTTGGAAACACAGCATCTTCTACAGAGGGACCAGCAGATGTGAGGACTCCGTAAGAAGCAGAACAAGGAGCTAGCTTGCCTCCAGCTGGAGAGTTCTGACTCCACCCCACACCCTCAGCTTTGGCCGTCACTGGCAGTAAAAGGTGAGCACGTTTTCTTGGTTGCCTCGTATAAGGACGACAGGAGGTCTGAGGTCCTGGGACAGGGTCTCCAGCCAGGCCATGTACAGCGAACTGGGGCACTTCCCCTTCCTTCCGATGGGCAAGGTGCTGTAGGAGGAAGGGTAGCAGCAGAGGAATTACCCAGGGCTCCCCCACGCAGTCCAGCCCAGGGCTTGTTTTCTGAATGGTTCATCAGCTTTCTGCTCATTCATTGTTCCTTCCCACTCATGTTAAGGCCCCCCTGCTGTCCTTCACAGAGGTCCTCAGAATACCTGGAGCCACAAAGCATTTCTAAGCAGACCCATGGCCTGCACATTCCCTATGACTCATCCAGTCCCCTCCAGCCCTTCCAACCTCAGACACAGTGATAAACGCCAATCCTGCCCCTGCCTCAGGACCTTTGCACTGTACACTCTCAACACTTGGTAAACATGCCAACATGCCCAGCTCTGGGTGGCTCCTTTGAATCATCCAGGTTTCTGCTTGAGGGCAGCTTTTCTGATTGACCACGCCTTTCCAACCAATCCCCCATTTGACTGCTTTCATAGCCCTTCACAATCTTAAAGGCATCTCTAGTGGTATTCTTTGCTGTCTGTCTCCCCTACTGGAAGATGTGTTCATCTACCTGCAGCTGGGTCCACCTGACCTCTTCCCTCTGTGCCTGGAATACTCTCTGAGACAGCCAGGCTCAACAGGGTGTTTGCTGAGTGACAGAGGTCAGCCCACCGGGTCCCGAGCACCATGCCAGGCTAGCCTTTCCAGCCACACACCTTCCCAGAGCCACAGCGTGATGTGTTCATGTGCCATGACTGCATGTCCTGGCCCCGCCCCCTGTCCCATGGAGGCTGTCAGGGCAACCCTAACACAGCCTCACGGGACCCCTGATTGCACAACATTGTGCAAATAACAAGATGTCCTAGAAAGCTGTGCAGTCATGTTTGGTTGTTTACACCAGAAAGTGACTTTTCTACCATCTTAATGATTCTAAAGATGCGCTGGGACTAAGTCCCAATGCCTCCGGTTCAGCTTCTGGGAAATACAGGATCCCACAGAACCAGCTATAGTGCTTGAAGTTGGGACACCAGTGTTTACATGGGACTTGGCAATCTGACAGCCCCTCCACAGGCACGATTTCAGCTGAGCTTTAGCATAGCCCGCCAGTGGACAGGGCCCCGGCAGTACCCCAGGCCAACTGGAGCAGCAAGCCAGGCAGATTTGCACTGGGGTTCAGAGCTCAGAATCTGACCCTATAAAAGCTGCTTGAGCGTTGGCTTTGCCGTGTCCTCAACCACGTGGCTTTGGCAAAGTGCCCGACTGGCCCTGAGCCTCAGAGTTCTCTAAAGTGACAGAGGTACTACGCTTGTAGGCTGTCTGTGGGCACACACAGGGTGCAGGTGGTAGAGATGGGCCTCTAGCCAAGTCCCTAGATCTTTCTACCAGCTGCGCCTGCTTGCTACAACCTTGAATGCCCACTAAGAGCCTGTGACCATGAACTAAAATGCAGGCTCAGAACACCGGCGGGACAAGCACTGCCCTATTTTAAAAAGTGAAGGTCCTGAGGAGCGGGGAAGGGGCAAGCACATCATCTATCCTACAAAGAGGCTGTCATCTTTATTCGAGAGCATTTTGATAGATAGTCCATGGAAAAGGCATAGAAGAGAAGAAAGGCCAAGTTTGGATGTCACGGGCACTCCTGAGGCCAAAGACACTGCCATCTGGGAAAGGCTGTATTATTTTTGGGAACCTAATTCACCAACTTCAAAGGCCACAGGGCACAGGTGCCTGCCAGTTGAGAGCCAGGAAACACTTGTAGTTCCTACAGTAGGCATGAAGTTCCCTTCCTCAGTGGAGCCTGTGGCCCTGTCCCAGGGACAAAACCTTTAACCCACTCCAGCACCGGCATGACACGCTGACTCTTGCCAACAGGATATGCTCTCCTAAAACTGCTTATCTTTAGAGTAAAACTGGGAACAAAACAACTTCTGTTCAAAATTGCAGGGCAGTGTTGGGTCAGTGCTAGAGTCAGAAGTGAAATCCATGAGCAGAGTCACAGGAACAGGCTCTTAAGCCAGTCGGAGGCTGTGGGGCTGGTTACTGTGCCAGCTCGCTCAATGCCTGTGCCGGCTCAATGCCTGTGCAGGTGTAGCTATTCTCACACGTCGGTGGAGTTGTGGGGGTGCTTTGTCAGATAAGCCACTGATGAGCAGACAGCCAGGTTCCGCCTCCAACCAGCGCTAGATTAGACGGCCTTTGCACCTGGTCCCAGAGAGGGTCGTTGCTTGCTTGTCCTTTGAATATCTGGTGACAGGGGTCCTGAGCCCCTTCCCAGCCCCCTTCTGGGAGAGACTGTACAATTTGAATTTCTAGGGTTCCCAGGTCTAATGAGGTCTACCTGACCTCAACTACACTTGAGAAATCCAGGCTGGTCTCCAGCTTGGAGGGTTGTGACACCCACACACCCACACATAGCTTTTCTGTTCTCCCCAAGGAGTTGGCCCAAGAGCTGAGGCCCTGTGGGGTGACAGCTGCAGTTGCTGGCTAGGGTGGGGTTTGTGCAGGCGTCAAATCCAGGGTGACTGGACACACCATTGCTGCTCTCAGCTAATCCTGCCAAGCCTAGCAGGAGAGAGTTTGACTTCTCCTGAAGTTTGGGAGTAGAAAGGAAAGGGAAGAAAAGGTGCTACTCAGGAAAATTTCTCATCATGGGGCCCCTGAGAGATACGTTCATTTTGCAGTCTTTTTTTTTGGGGGGGGGTGAGGTGGGTTTTGAGACAGAGTTTTTCTGTGAAACAGTCCTGACTGTCTTGGAACTCACTCTGTAGACCAGGCTAGCCTCAAACTCACAGAAATCTGCCTGCCTCTATCTCTAGAGGGCTGGGATCAAAAGCGTGTGCCGCCACCACCCAGCTAGATTCATTTTAATAGCAAATAAACGTGGGGTCACAGCATGATGAAAGAGAATCTTGAACCCTGCTTCAGAGTTCATTAGGGAAACCAAGGCTAGAGAGACACAGGCCTTCTTACCAAGGTTACACAGTGAGTTAACAGCGGGTCATAATTGCAAGCTTGCTTCTTTGAAGAGACTGCATTAGGGAAGCTGCAGCATGTCCCACCCTTGCACCCAGGAGAGGGCACATCCCAGGTCCCCTACCTGGTTAGATGTCTTGGAGCCCAGGATAAAGCCACCTCCACTGCCTTGCCCTCTGACTCAAACCACACCCTGGGCCCAACATTGCGGGGGGGAACATTCTCTGAGAGGTATTGGTGATGAAGCAAGCCCCTTTCCTCAGCACTTTCTCAGTAGGAAAACATAATCTCCTGCAGGCCCTGCGAGGTGCTCAGACACAATGGGTGTCACCAGACCACAGAAGTGTAGTCACACAGGGCCATATGCTCAGAGGGCACGCCCTTAGCTTAACACCTTGGTGTCTCAGTCTTGACCCCTTTTCAATGTTGTAAACCACACAGAAGGGCATTTCAAGGCAGAGTTTAACTTGGTAACTTCCTGTGTGGGACCCCACTTATTGGCTAGCTGAGAGCTGAATACAGGGAGTCAACCCTTGAGGAGAAGCATGAGTAGGCCCTAGTGTCCTCTGGGGTGGCCCAGGGAAGGACTGGCAACTACTTGCGGTCCGATCTCTGTGCCTTGGTGCTAACTGTCTGAGATCTTGGCCACCACTCTACACAGAACAGCACGAATCACTAGGGACTCTGAATGTCTTTCTGTCCTCAGACACATATGAAGTGACTCACAGGAACAAAGTCAGCAAGCCATTTGCTGTGATCTGAGTAGATAGGACCAGTTAAAATCCAACCCATTGAAATGCTTCCCTCAGCCCTTAGAGAGTGCTGGGCAAGAGGTTTAGGAGCTCGGGGTTTAGGGAGGTGATCAGACCAAGAGCTTAGCACCCGCTTTTCAAAATGGCTCTAGAGAGTTCTGACCACGTGCGGACCCAGTGACAAGGGGTCTCACAGTGACATGTGAGTCTATGATCAGAAAATATCAAATTTGCTAGCACTTTGAGATTAGCCCTCCCATCCTCCGGAACTATGGGTAGTGAGCTCCTGTTGTTTATAAGGGTCCTAGAGTGTGGTATTTGCTTGCAGTTCTGAGTGAAGGAAAGACATGATTCCTGAACCTTGGTTGAGTGAGTGTCTGGAACTACAGTTCGAGTACTGTCCAAGAGACACACCCCTGTCCCCACAGCCTGGCCTGGATCATACTCTGGCAGATTTCCCATCGCTCTAACCATTAGCTGCTGACCAAACCCTGTGGTAGAAATAAAACACCATTGCTTTCCACACTGAGTAACCGGCTGGTGCCATCTGACCCCTACGGGCCTGCAGACAAGACTGAAGGGCCAGACCCTCCAGAAGCGGGGTTCTGATGCCATGCTTATCATGATCCCATGGTG
Organism: Ellobius talpinus; assembly: GCA_001685095.1. Classification (NCBI taxonomy): domain Eukaryota; kingdom Metazoa; phylum Chordata; class Mammalia; order Rodentia; family Cricetidae; genus Ellobius; species Ellobius talpinus. The sequence continues at coordinate 10,879 of LOJH01020205.1, forward strand.
TTTGTCCTCAGCTTTCACCTGCCACCTTCTTGTTTATCTGCCAGAAGGCCTTGGGCATTTTAGGTGTTTACCGTTTGCCATGTTGAGCTTCTCAAAGGGGCACTTACACGGCCTAAGGGGAACAATGGTGGTGTCTCCTGAAAAGGAAGTACTTCTCACTGAAGTAGAGACCCCATTTTCTCTTGTCACCCTAAGGGACTCCTTGGTGAAGTCTCTTCTTGCAAATCCAATGTCAGATATGGCCTATGAAATCTAGGGGGCAACCAGGTTGGGAATGGACCATTCTTGAGTCTCGGGCATTCTAAACCCAATATGGTGCTGAGTTTGAGGCCTCTCTGCAGTAGGTAAACAATCTTTGCCACACCCTTACTGCTTGTCCTGGTTAGTTTTTGGTCAACTTGACGTAAGCTAGAGCCAGTTTTTTGAGATGAGCGCAATTGAGAAAATGTCCTCAGCCGACTGGCCTGTGAAGTGTTTTCTTGATTAATAATTGATATGGGAGTCCCTAGGTCTTGTGAGCAGTACCATCCCTGGGTGCTGTAAGAAAGGAGAGTGAGCAAGCCATGAAGAGCAAGCCAGTAAGCAGCATCCTCCATGGCCTCTGCTTCAGCTCCTGCCTCTAGGTTCCTGCTTTGAGTTCCTGTCTTGACTTCCCTGGATGACAGCCTATAAGTTGTAGGTTGAAATACACGCCCCCCCCTCAACTTGCTTTTGGTTGTGGTGTTTATCACAGCAATAGAGACCCGACTGTACTGTTCATGTCAGCAGATACAGGCTCGCTCTCCAGAGCAGATAACACTTGGCAGGTCTGCCAGGATGTTTAGACTCATGCCCACCGAAAAGGATGCTGCTGAGAGCACATGCGCCCATCACCTGTCCATAACAGTGACCCTCTCGTTATCAAGGAAGACTGAAACTGGCCTTCTTCCTTGACACTCCTGCAGATACTAAGAATAAGATCCCATGTGGTCATAACAGAACATTCCTTGAAAAGAAGCCCACCTCTTGACATGTTCATTGTTGCTGACTGCCAGAGAGGCAGAGGTAGAAGGATCCTGGGTCTGAGTCCCATCTGCATTTCAAAACAAGCTCCATATGTTAGGCTAGGGGCTTTATGTTCTTGTGTGGTAGAAGCCCCTGCAAATACAGGTCCCATCTGAGCAGACAGAGGACTTGGCCCCCAGCAAGCATAGGAAAAGCCTTAATAAAATCCATGTTACCCTAAGCTACAGGTGTGGATATCTTGGCTGGCCATGTTCTTGAAGAGATCAGAGTCACACGGAGACCCCTCCTTGCCACTGTCCCCGTTCCTTTGCTTTGCCCTGGTTAACATTGGAGGGCAACGTGGACTGGGTGTGGGTCCAGGGGGAACAGTGCTGCTGGAACGGCCTCCGCTCCTGCTGTCCAGAAAGGACACTCAAATCATTAAGGGATGACAAATAGCCAATGAGGGCAATTTCCAAACTAGGAGACACACTGGCTTCTGGGATGAGCTGCCTCCGTTTGTCAAGCCTGTTTGGCACGAAAAAGAGTAAACCAGGGACAGCAAGGGAGATCGCCAATGCCTGGGACACGTGAGACCTGTGACCTGCTAGCTGACACTCAGACCAGCGCTGTGAGGCAGACATCAGACTGACCGTGTTTTCTGAGCACCCGCCAAGCTGAATCTGAGCCCACATCCCAACAGGCCATCCCTCCCACCAGGCAGACGTGACTTACAGGAGGACCAGCGCAGCATCCCGAGAGTGGTCCAGCAGAATCTCATTCAGCCTCACCTGCCGAAGGGACTGGGGCCAAGGGAATCGGGTCACTTCCTACCTCCTCAACAGCACCCCACCCCCAACCTGACTGGAGGCAGAATTATGCCCCTAGACAATTCCTGACTCCTGAGCCCCAGGAGAGCCCCCATGAGCTTCAAAGTGCCACCTTACAAAAGAGGTGTGATCTTATCTTCCCCAGGGGATATGGACAAGATCAAATGAGCTAACTCTTGGCTCAGTACTGGGCACACAAAAGACCCACTGGGGAACTATTTGGAGCAGGGGCAGGCTCCCAGTGGCAGACTTTGAGAAGGCTTTCTTTAGACACCTTGCTTGTTCAGTACTTTATAAAGAGCCAGCTGATACCAGGCTGGTAAAATCTCCAAAGTCCCCAGGTGTGGGGTGCTGGCTGGGGGACACACCTTAATCTATGGCCGTCTCGAGTCCCTCAGAAATGAAGTCAACTCCTGGGACCTAAAAGTGGATGGATACTCAGTGTAGGGAAAGGAACCCAAGGCAAGTGAGCTAGCCAAGTCTGAGATTCTCATCGTCTCACTATGGACATCATGGGTGCCCAGTTTTTTGTTGTGAGGGATGCCCTGTGCGTTGTAGGGCATGTATCAGTTCCCCTGGTGTCTATGTAGTATGTAATAGCTGTCACACGTATCCCTTGAGATGTGACCCCCCCAAAATATCTCTAGATGGTTGACAAATGTTCCTACTTAGGGAAGGGTGGCAAGTGGCCCCGGTTCAGGGCCCCTGAATTGAACTACTGAGAGGCTAAGTAAGGTCTGCCCCTGGGTGCCTGGTCCTCCCATTTATTCATTCTACCTAAAAATTTCACTGTAGCCAATGTCAAAACAGCATCCTCCCCACCGTACACACAGTTTTGGAAGAAGCACTCCAACCCACCAGTGGCCAGCACCGTTTACATAGCAGGAGGGTCAGTCTACCCCACCAAAGACAGCATGGGGCTCCACAATGTCATGGCTCAGCCCTGTCATGTGACCCAAGGACATTTCAGACATTGGGAAGGGAAAGCAGGGTGGAGCCTAGTGGGAAATCCGAAGCTCAGGATAGGGGCACATAGCTGGGACCCCAGACCCTGGTGAGTCCCTTCCCTGTCTTGTCAGGATAGGGGCACATAGCTGGGACCCCAGACCCTGGTGAGTCCCTTCCCTGTCTTGCACCTTAATTCTGTTCTTGTTAATCTCCTCATCTGAGATCTTCCAGGGACAATCCCTCCTCATCTCAGCGACAGTGGCCTCATCCTTGAAACCATCATTCAGGCGGAAGGGTGCAATTATGTCCTCGAACCTCTTGGTGCTGGGAAAGAAAGTACAGGTAAGGCTGGGTGACGTGGCCTTGTTTCCAGGGGACAGGAACTTGGAGGAAGCCCAAGGTAGGGATACCACCCACAGGACATACTCCTCAGACCAAACCTATCCAACTTTGTCATTTTTATTAAATGACTTATATGTGGCCTCAACTCTTGACAGTTAGGTCTGACATTCGTCAAATTTTCATACATCGTCCACTGACCTGGTCCCTCCGCCTCCCAACCTTACTCAGCAAGTAGCACCAAGTACTGCTAGCTACCCCACTGTCAACAAGAAAGACTGGACCCCATCCTCATTGAACTTCTGATCAGCTGGGCGATAGTGAGCAAATAAACACAAATAAGCAGGTATCTGAGGAAGATATGCCCCGAGTCCTCCAATAGGGAATAACAGGTACAGAAGGCCTCTCTGCTAGCTGAAGGAAATGGGTCCTTCTGAAGCCAGTTGTGTATACAAGGCAGAAGGTGATGGGTGGAGAAGCAGTTGAATGTGCAAAGGTCCTTCCTGAGTCACAGTGTGAAGAGCAGCACAGGAACCAGGGGGCTGGAAGAAGGGAGGAGCAAGCAGAGGGATCTACAGAGCCCGTTCTGGACTTTCTGTCACATGGAACTCACTGCTCAGCCTGAGGCTTCTGATTGATGTCCGGAAGGATGTGAACTTCATGAAATCCCAGTCTGAACTTGCTCAAAAGAGAAATGATCCTGGAAGTGAGATGCAGAACTTTAAAGACAGTATCCATCCATTCTGGTGTTTCTCACGCACCTGACCATGGGTAGCACCGAACAGAACAGATGTGGCTAGCACAGGAGGCAAGGCGGCCAGAGAGTGAGAACCATGGGTGGAGAAAGTCAGAGAGTGGCAAGCACTGTGGAAAAATATTTGACCAGAATTTTCTGAGGATCTGCTTGTCAGGAAGAGTCTGGGATGCTGCTAGGTTTGGGACTACATCTGGTTGGCTGGTACATGGTGAAGAAGGTATTATAGACCCAAGAAGCTGGGACAGGGCAATGTCCACACTGGAATCACCCAAGGATCTTGCAGAACATACCCATGGGTCTCCAGCCCAGTGCTGGGTCAGAGCCCCTAGGCAAAGCATGGATTGGGTGATGCCCCCAGGATGGGATGTACCCGCTGAGCTGAGGCCTACTGGACTCACCAGAGGAGGAAGTCAGTGAGCAAAGGTGGGAGATGAAATGTCTGGGAATGCACAGAGCATCCTAGGAAGAAGGAGCTGACCAGTCCAGGCTGGGGCCCCTGTGCCAAGACCCCTGATGGCTCTTGAACTTAGGAGTGACACAAAATTTTTTTCTAAGATTTATTTTTTATTTACATGTATGTATGTGTGTCTCTGTGTGTGTATGCCATGTGTGTAAGGATGTTCAAGAAGGCCAGAAGATGTCACATCCCCTGGAGCTAAACTTATAGGCAGTGTGAGTTGCCCATGTGGGTGCTGGGACTCCGACTTTGGTATTGTACAAAGTCAGGAAGTACTATAAATGGCTGAATCATCTCTCTAGTGCCCTCAGTCCACTAGGCCTTTTTCATTTGTTTGTTTGGTTTGGATTTTTTGTTGTTGTTGTTTTTTGTTTGGTTGGTTTGTTTTTCGAGACAGGTTTTTNTGCTAGCCCTGGCTGTCCTAGAACTGGCTGTGCAGACCAGGTTGGCTTCAAACCCAGAAATCCACCTGTCTCTGCCTCCCAAGTGCTGGAATTAAAGGCGTGTGCCACCGCTGCTCAACTTGGTTCAGTTTTTTGAAACCAAGTCTCCTGTCCGTCAGCCTGGCCTCCAACTCACTGTATAGCTAAGGGAGACCTCGAACTTCTGACTCCCCTGCCTCTGCCTCCCCAGCACTGACGATCACATCTACATATGCAGTGCTGAGTATTACACTCAGGGCTTCACGCACACTCGCACACTCGGCAGACATAACCAGCCGTGCTACATTCCCAGAAGTAGGGTTTGAAAAGCAGAGCTGTGGCGGCCTCATCCTGGAACACGTCAGGGACCCAGCAGGCCTGGGCATAGAGACAGCAGCTCGCCTAAGCCCAGTAAGTGGCAGTTGGGACAGAAGGGTGTTTTTTTTTTCTTTCTTTTTTCTTTTTTTCATAACTCCTGTAAGAGCGACAGGCTTTTACCTGAGGGAACCACCTTGAGCTAAGTCAACCTCACGTTATCCAGCTGCCACCTAGAGCTGGGACAGGAAGTAAAGGCTTCCCAAAGCCTTCTGGTCTGTTTACTCTTGAAGCGTTCTGAAAGCCAGGTGCTGCTGTCCTCACTACTGCCCTTGGCCTTGCCAAAGAAGGACCTTTTGTTGGTAAAGTTCTCACAGCGTGTAGGGGAAGAAGTGGGGGGGGTGACAGGGACCATACCGCTGGGTCTCCCAAACTCAGAGGGTGACTAGAAGAAAGGAAAAAGGCGGAGCCCTGGAGTAGGAGGAGCGATGCGGGTCAGGGGCCGCCTCCCGTCCTGTCCTCAGGGCAGCACTGTCCTGGCTTAGAGCCTGCACCCATATCTTTTCTTGGGGCAAACTGCCCCGATTTGTCCGAGCTGGTCTCATTTTTGACCTTTAATCTTAATTTCTCTTGTTGGAAAGTCACCGTTGCCCAGCTCCTCCCCTACAACTCCTGCCAACTCGACACCTCCACCTCCGCAACCACGCCCCCACGACCACGCCTCCGGGACCACGCCTCTCTGTGTTCTGTGTCTATTTCAGGCAAGTCACCTTCTGCCTGAGTGCTGTGATTTGCATACCGTTTACCCCATGAACTCAGGTTAAAATTTAATCCTTGATGTGTGTGTGTGTGTGTGTGTGTGTGTGTATGTGATCATGGAAACAGAATCAGGTTCTGGTGTTTATGGGCAGAACCTTTGGGACATGTTTAGGATTGGACCCGGTCATTGGGGTTGCATCTTATGATTGAACTGCACTTTGGTGGCTTCATGAGAAAGAGGGAAACACACACACACTGCCTGTACCTTGGTAATGTCCTATGTCACTATAACCTCAGGTCTCTGCCAGTAAGAAGGCCATCACAAGATGCAGGCCTTAGAACCTCCGGGACCATGAGCAAAAGGAAACCTCTTTTCCTCAAGAGACAGAGGGCCTCGGGATCTGTGTGACAGTCATTTAAAAAAGGGCTAAAAAGACACGTTTCAGAAGCAAATTCTAGCTTCTAATTAAACAGAAAACAACACTTGTTGCCAGGAAGAGGTAACAAGGAAAACCCATATAAATGCATCAGAGTCACCAAATTCTGGCCAGATGGCCATGGTCTGCCAAGCGAGTGAGCCAGGACTGCTCTGTTTGCTTAGACAGGACAAATGAGTTCAAGAATAAGCTAGCCTTACACCAAGCTCTCTGGCCAAAGCAGCCAGAGACCTGAGAGGGAATTAAATCACTTCTCACCACCAAGAGCTTTGGTGGGGTTTTTGTTGTTAGTGTTTTGTTTTGTTTTTCTGATCATTTGCTACTGCTCCTGGCCACTTAGGTTATCTCATGTCTCTCTGGGAACCTGCATCCCTGTTTGGGGGACGGTGTCAGAAAGGTTCTAAATAAATAAATAAATAAATAAAAATAAGAAAAAGAAAGGTTGTAGTCTCACTTCACTTACCTCCATCCTGCCTCTCACATGACTCTGTCCTCGGAGAGCCTCCTGATTCCAGCACTTACCACCTGTTCCTATCATAGTGAACACCAGTGCACCTGGGTCATCTTAGGGGCGACAGGAAGCCAGCACTTTGGAAAGGGAGAGAGCTCCTGTCTGAGCCCCAGGCACCATTGCTATGGACTGGAGAGAGCTGGCCTGGGCTTTGGGACAATCTCAGGGCCACCCAGGGACACAGGTGAGTACAGGGACAGGGAGTCAGGCAGCTTCAGGGAGTCAAGATGGCAGGCCCGTACAGCCCCATAGTCCCCACTTACGCCTTTCTCTCTTCGTCCATCCTGTTGATCTGGCCCCCAACAAACACTCGGATCTTGCATTTGCCCCATCTCCTCTTGCGGTGCAGGAGATAGGGGATGAGGAGGGTGAGGCCTGGCAGGGACAATCCCAGGAGGCAAGAGGGACAGACTCAGGACAGAGTCCTCTGTGTTTCCACCCCACATTGCCACAGTGAAACCCTCCCCTCTGGACCTTAGCAGTGGAGGAACTCACCAGACTGAACTGGCTTTGGTGCTCAGTGGGCTGTGGTTTATTTGGCTAATGCAGGAGTTTGGGCTTTTTTTTTCTTTTTTTTTTTTTGAGACATGGTTTCCCTGTGTAGCCCTGGCTGTCCTGGAACTCACTCTGTAGACCAGGCTGGCCTTGAACTCAGATCTGCCTGCCTTCGTCTCCCAGTCATTTGGCCTTTTTTGAGACAAGGTTATTATTATGTAGCTCAGGCTGACTTTGAACTCCTGCCTCTACCTCCCCGAGTGCTTGGATTGTAGCTATGTGACCCCATGCCCCCAGCCAATGAGGTGGTTTTAAACAAGCAAGCTGGCACTGAGCACTTAGCATGTGAGGTGGGGGTGGGGAGGTTGCATGTGACCATCAGGATGGTCCTCACTTATTTCCTGAAAACTGAACATCTGACCAACGCATAGGAGCCATCTGCCCCTGTCATTTCTCCACACCCGTCAAGGCCCAGCCACCATGCGATCAGCATATGCTCCTCTGTGCCTCAGTTTCCTTTTTCCAGAGAAAAAGACTGCATTGGGCTAGCCCACAAGAGCACTTGCTGCCAGTCACGGATTCACATAGCCCAACCTGCACAGGTATCAGTGAGCTACATAGTTACTCCTGGATAGCCACAGGAGAATTGGCTCCAGGACGTTCCTTCAGACACCCATACCTGCAGGTGCCACACTCCTTCTCCAGTAAGGTGTAGGATCTGTGAGGAGCCTACACAGGGCCTTGCATATCCCTTAGGTCATTTCCTGTCACACCCACCACAGAGCATGTACCATGAAAATTGCTCCTGGGTTTTATTGTGGAGGAAGTGGTGCCAGGAAAATTAGTTTGTATATGATTGATACAGGCTGGTTTTTTTTCTTCTTCTTCTTCTTCTTCAGTATTTTGATCTACAGCAGGACGGGACTAATGTGGAACCCACAAACACAGATGGCTGATATATTCAGTTAGGGCAGGGCTGTGGTCTCTTTCTGACTCTATCAAAGGTAGAATCATTAAAGTTTGAGATTTGTGTTTTAAGATTAGGACAGGCTATGGCTTCTGTCCACTTTGTTGGCTTCCGGGTCCCACCAGAGACCTCAACAAGCACAACCTAGGAGGGAAGGTCAGAAGATCCAGAGACCCGGAGGACAGAGAGTCCCAGGGGACAGGGATAGGTCTGAGGGGACCTGACCTCCATCATCAAACAGCCAGTAGATGTCGATGGTCTTCTTGCCTTGCTCCGACTGGAAGATGGTGCTGGCCTGCTCCTCCTGTACCAATGCCTCTGGGGCTGCTGAAGAAGCGGCAGGTCTGAGCAGAGGCCACAGGCTCACTGCTAGGACCTGCCTGAAAACAGCCAGGTTTCCCAATGAGGTGGGCTGGCCATTGTCACCAAGGTGCGTGTGCAGTGGCCAGAGGCATCCTGCAGGCCTGGCCAGACACCGCTAATGTCCTTTCCCATGCTTCTTAGAGTGAGCCCTTTCCAGGCTCCCAGCTCCGCTCTCCTGGACCCTGAGGATGCTGGGCGACTGTTGTTTGGGACCATGCTCTTCCTTCTCTGCAGCAACCCTGTTCAGATGGAGCCTGCCCATTTTTTTCTCTCCTCTTCTCCTCCTCACAAATGCAGGACACCCCTGCACCTGCTGCCAGTTCCCCCATCCCAGGTGTCCCTGAAAGAAGGGAACAGCATGCTATTCCTCTCTGTGTATGGCGTTTAAACATGACGGAGAGGAGGGTTTTCCAACGGGTGGAACTTCAGCCCACAGCCCCAGAGCCGTCACTGGGTTGGTCGTCTTCAACAGGAACCCAAAACCTACAGCAACCCGACCTCAGTTTTCAGGACACCACTGTCACGAGAGAAAGCCATTTACTCTTGGCCTAGTTCCCAGATGGCCTGACATGAGCAACCCCACAGTCCAAGAGCACCCCGATCTTCTGAGTGGGGGGAGCTGACCCGTGCCAGACACAGAGCGATGGCTTGCTACCACTGACTCCCCTGCCTTCCTCTACTGGGTCAAACATTTTTAACTGCAAAAACGGGGACAGCTGGGCAGGTACATCTGCCTGGAGATGCTGGGGTCCTCACCCCATGGAGCTCCCCTAACACTAAAAGAAAGTCCCTCCGCCATTCCCCAAGGTAATTGGCTGCTGCCTTTGCCCTGGATCCCGCCCTGCCGGCCCCCAGGCCCGTTGTTTTGACTTCCTCTTGCTCCTCCACAAGACAGACCACTGGCTGGTGGAGGGTGCCCCCCTGAGCCACTCTTTCCCCAATTCCACTCTCCTCAGCAACAGGCAGGCTTGTCCTCAGAGAGGCCTCTGAGCACCCAGCATCCATTTCCTCAGGACACTTTCATGTCCACCATGATAAGCATCTGCTTTTTCCCCAGAGGCAGCACCCTGGGTGGGGAGGAGCTTTGTGTGTCCCCTGTGTACAGCAGTCACAGCATCTAGGTTTCTGACTGTGTCACAGTGGCTGCATAAATATTTACTGTCTAGATGCTATGGGCAGGCATGTCCTTGGCCCCTAGTGACAATGCCCCTGCCTGCAAAGAACAGAGTCCTGCTGGCGTGTCTGCCAGGCCTGACCTCTCTTGGTCTTCCCCACATCTAACCATCACTGATTCAGACTTTCCACATCAGGGGCAACTTCCAGTCCTATTCTTTTTTTTTATGTATACAATATTCTGTGTGTCTGCCTGCAGGCCAGAAGAGGGCACCAGAC
>LOJH01020206.1:0-13308 GCA_001685095.1 Ellobius talpinus
TTTCTTTATTAAACAATGAAAGTAACACATAGACAGATGACCCTCCTCCATCACCTGATACCCCCTTCTGGCTTCCATGGGCACTGAACATATATAACATTGACATATACACATAAATAAAAATAAGAGGCAGGCACAGTGCCATGTGTCTTTTAATCTCAGCTCTTGGGAGGCAGAAACAGGTGGCTATCTCTAAGTTCAAAACTAGCCTGGCCTACACAGGCAGTTCCAGACCAGTCAATGCTACATAGTGAAACTGAGTCTCTAAATAAATATAATACAATCTTCTTATATTTTACAACACTAATAACACAACCACTTATGTTGCTCCCCACCACCATATACCAAATATGTTCCATGTGGCTTTTACTTTCTGGTGTACAGAATGCAATACAGGAAACATTTCTGAAATATAGCATTCTTCCTCTATTCTATTAGAATTTTTCTTTCAACTAACATGCACTGGTTTATAATTATTTTCTAGTTATTTATTAAAGCTAACAATCTTTGGCAATAAATAAAATCTTAAGCCTGTCATTTTTTTTCAGTATTTAAAATTCACTTAGTATTTATATTCTGATTGGTGTACTCTGCTTTATAAGCATTATTCCTGATGCTATTTATCATAAGAATTTTTCTGTATGTTCCCCCTGTTGAAGATTTTAAGCAAAAGCTCAAATGGGTATACAAAAGTACACACATAATCAAGAATATGACTAAAATACCAAAAGTATAATAAAACAGCATTTAAAAACCTTATATATTTGAGAAAGATTATGACAAATGTCTCATTTGCAAGAGAACATGTTCAAAACAAGCCTTTAAACAAGCAACAATTTCTTTACATTGTGCAGTCCAGAAGTAATGTTTTATGTTGCCATGTGAGGACTCTAAAGCTAGAAAGACAACAATGAACACGAACTGTGAGCAACTGAAACAACAAGATTTACATTATCTTCACCAAATTTATCTGTAAGCGAAAAGAACATGGAACATCAACGAGAAGACAGTATGAACGAGAGAGATGGCTCTGTGTAAAGGTCCTTGTTCCAAAACCCGATAATCTACACCACAGAGAAAGGAGAGAATGGACTCCTGCAAGCTGTTAATAACTTCTACACACATGGTGCATAGTCAGTGGTGTGTGTGCTGACATCAACCACACCACATGCATCCAAATGAAGAAATGTGAATAGAGGAGCAGAAGGGGGAGGAAGAAAGTATGGGACCAAAAATTAACTAGTATCTTCCTTTCTGTATCATTCCTCTGTAAATTTCTTAAACGTATATTCAGCATGAAATAGATAAAAGATGACCTTGAGTCTTATCAACTATCAGTATGTAAGAAAACTTAGTAAATGCAAACTTACAGACTAGAAATAAATATGGAAGAAACATAAGGCAAACACCAGTCTGTGTCTGCATAGCATTTAATGTTTTTGTTTATTTGGGTTTTTGAGACATGGTCTTTGTAGAACTGCCTGGCCTGGAACTTACTATGTAGACCAGGTTGATCCCAAACTAACAGATTTACTAGCTCTGCCTCCTAAGTGCTGAGAACTCTTGAAGGCATTTCTTTACCCTTTATTAATTTAAGGCCCATATGATAGTACGTAAAACAATTTTTATTAACTCACATTTGAAAAGTAGAACTTTGGCATAAAACCATTTTACATCCAACATTATACTATTTTAAAGATTATTTCTATTTATGTGTATGTGTGTGTGCCTATGTGAATTTTGTGTACCACATGTGCACAGTGTCTGTAGAGACCAGAGGGCATCAATCCTCTGGAACTGGTGGTTGTAGGCTGCATAACATGGGAGCTGGGAAAGAAAGCCAGGTACTCTGAGCCACTTATCCAGCTCCACATTTAATTGATGGCAAATTAGCATTAGGAGCCAGAAATCAAGACTTCATTAAATACACAGATTAATAAAGGCAATCAAAATAATCAATAACCCAGAGGTCAATGAGAATAATTACAATAAAGTTTAACAGGTTGGAGTGGCACTACAACTTCTGAATGCCCCCTTTTCCAAGAACAAAACTATAATAATACAAAAAGAAAATAACATAAAAAGAAAAAAGCAACAGGCCTTTCTTAGATAACACCTAGAGGCTACGTCATTTGGAAAAATTGCCATTGAATTAAATTTGACATTTATTACCAGGGTACACAGAAAAACTTCCTTGAAGTACTATGATATGTGATAACAGTAACATGTCTAATAGCGCCAAGCTGTTTTCCCACCTAGGCTTTCCTTCTTCTTCTTCCTGCACTACACTCTTCCTTTCCTACACTGTCTAGATAAAAACCTATTTTTATGCCTTTGTCTCTCTCTCTCTCTCTCTCTCTCACACACACACACACTCACATATAAAATGCACATTATGTGTTTGCCTACTATAGGTCATATTTGACATAAAAGACAAAGCAAAACTCATTTCTGGCATTTGATCAATCAAAATTTGATTTTCTGGTACTTTTAACTATTAAGAACAATGATATTTATGTTAATGCCTAAAGATACTGCCAAATCTAGAGGTCCCAATGAGCATTATCAAATTAAAACTAGGTTTAATTACAGTGTGACTCAATAGTCAGCAACCACCTCCCATCTTAAAATCACTAGAATGCTTCATTGTATTCTAATTCTCTACATGTTTACAACCTGTGTCCTAGCTTTTACCAAAAGTACTCCATTCTTTCACTAAATGTGTATTTTGATAAAAATTACTGTCTTCACTGATTTAAGAGATCTTGAAAATGCTTATGGAATCAATACTCTTCTACATTTATCAATTTTATTTTGTTCATTTTCTAAACAACATAAAAATGTTTCTTACAAGGTAAAATAAACACATGAAGAAATAGATATGAAAGGGTTATGCAGCTAATTAAATAGCAAACGAGTGATTTCCAAGTCGTTGCACTATTACCACCTCTTCCATGAAGGGAGAAGAAAATAAAAGTGGGGTCCCTGAAGCCTCACCCCCAGACAAAGCTAGAGTCAACTACGAAATGTTAAAAGCAAGAAAAACAGTCTTCCTGAAGACTGAACCCCTGAACTGATTATCCTATACCAAGTGGTCAGTCCTGAAATTACATATGCATAAGCAACACTAAACAGACTCAGCAGGTTCTATTTAAACATTTATGTGCCTATGTGTGTACACACATATGTGATAGTAAAAATTAAAGAAAGAGGCTAGAGGGCTGGAGAGATGGCTCAGTGGTTAAGAGCACTGCTTGTTCTTCCAAAGGTCCTGAGTTCAAGTCCCAGCAACCACATGTAATGAGATCTGGTGCCTTCTTCTGGCCTGCAGGCATACATTCATAATACTAAGAATACTGTATATATAATAAATAAATAAATGTTTAAAAAAAAGAAAGAGGCTAGAAGTTTTGAGGAGTAGGGAAGGGGAAAGACATGGAAAGAATTGGAGGAAATGATGCAAATTTTAATAATATATTGGGGGCACACAAAAAAGTGGGGCCCCTGGATAGATAGCAAATAGTTTAATAAAACAGTGTGTCACATTCACTGTTATGGAGTCCATGATATTATAGTATTTAGGAAGGAAAAAGCTGAGGATGGAAAGAAAAAGAATGCAAGAAAATAATCTCTGTGTGTTCATTTTTAAAAACAGTTCACGGTGCTTTCATAATTTAAGAATGAATCTGCCACTATCCAAAGGTTAAAGTTTCCTATATTGAAGTTATGTGTTATTTCAAATCGTGAACCACCTCTAGTAACTATCAAAGAATTTAAATTTCTCCTTTCAGGCTGTAATGGGAATGATTTTTTAAAAAAGTTCTTCTAAATTATCTGTAAAGCAATAAGAGGAAATGGTGCAGTGGCAAGCACTGTAGTCACAACACTTGAATAGTGAACTCAAGGCTAAATAAAGACCCTGTCTAGGAAGACAGAGATCAGGAGAGGAAGAGAATTGGTTAAAAAAAAGGGGGGGCAGGGATAGAGGAAAGCAGTCAGATTGGAAAATATGTTAATGAAACATTCTACTGTTACCACATAGTATTTAAGTTTACAGTGCGTCAAAAAATTTTTCTATGAACATTGGTAATAAAGGTCAATTCAAGCATTTTTCCAAATGAGGTATGCTTATAAAAAGCAAAAGTAATACCAGAATGGAAACAAAAAGCCAAAAGATTACATTGTTATAGAAGTTGATGGTGTGAACTATGAAGGGAGAGATATCATGTAGCATTGCTCATGGAACCTGTCTGCCTGTGTCTTGATTTCATTATCTATGTTAAAAAAAAAAAAAAGGAAATGGACATCTACTTGAGTTACTTTAAAAGTTTAAACAAGACAATCCATATAAATAATAAGAAAGGGCTTTTTAATCTAATAAAATATAATTTTCAAAAAATAAGGAACTATATACATTCTGGCATTAAGTATTATAGAGTTCTACACTCTTACCTAAATGAGCTCATGTTTATTAAAAATTCATGGAAAAGACAAGAAACCGAGTACATACAAATGAGAAGTGGGCCAAATATCTTTCAAGTTCACTGATTCTGTTCACATAAAAATAGTATATATTATGGAAAGATAAGTTTTCAGAAAAATAAAACTGTCTGATTTTGTTATGATGAGGATTAAGCAGGGAAATACTAGAAAACATGCATATGGCTATCGTCTATGTAGATAATTGTCAGTGTACCAAGTACAAAGTGCTAAATATGGAATTTAACCTCTCTCACTTCCACACATTTTCTTTTATACTAACTGGTGTTTATCTTTTAACTCCCCACATCCAAAGTCATATGCTTCACTTCTGTCCTCTTTATCCATGTAACTACAACTTTCATACATTATAAACACATACTATATGTGTATACATATATGTGTATGTATATTGTTCTAAATTCCTATCTTTTCCTGTTATATTGAAGTCCTAGTGAGATTAGGAATTACTCATGCTTAGTACAGACTTGTCACAAAAAAGTTCAATTAAGTATTTAGTGAATAATAGATATATAAAATAATAGTTAAAAATGATGAAAAGGTTCATTATGTAAATGAAATCTCAGAAAGAAATCCACATCAGTTATTATTAGAAGGTACTAATTCACTTCATATATAAACTAAGGTTTTACTTTATGAAAATATTTTAAAAACTGTATCTTCAAATCTAAAAGTTTTAATCTGCCAATAAAATATAATACAATAAATATCTTCATTTCCAGTATATTTCTTAAGAAAAATAGTTTTAACTTTTATAACACAATCTCTAGCTTCACCTTTTTAGAGTCCCACTAAAGGCTACTGTACTTTGTTTTTCTGACTTACTTTTCCGTTTTGAAGAATACTGCACAACCATCGACATGCTTTCTTTCCTGCTCAGACATGATTTTGGCACGTGACTTTGGAGAAAAGAATCCATCATATCCACGATCCTTCAATGCTGGCAGAAAGAGAGTGAAGTATTGCTCTGTTTCCACTTCCTTATATGAAAAAAAATTATTATATACATGACAGAGTGAAAGAATGATTAAGACATAAAAGTATTCTGGATGAGTAAGAGGTGAC
The DNA here is from genome assembly GCA_001685095.1 of Ellobius talpinus. Taxonomy (NCBI): domain Eukaryota; kingdom Metazoa; phylum Chordata; class Mammalia; order Rodentia; family Cricetidae; genus Ellobius; species Ellobius talpinus. Next base: position 5,566 of record LOJH01020206.1, read on the forward strand.
TAAGATAAAGCACTTCATGTAACATATCATCCAACGATCTTATTGTATCACTGGCAGTTGCATTTGACATGACTAGCATTTTAAACATGAAGACACAAGAAAGATGGCATGATTTTCTCATGTTCACAATACTAGTTAATAACAGGAGTAGGATTATATTTCAGCTCTCCTGACTCTCAAATTAGATTTCAATATATTACACGTCCTCAAGACTAGTAATTAAACAAACATATATAATAGGTTATGTGGTAGAAAATATTAAATCTTTCATGTAAAGAAAAAAGATTACTAATTCTCTTAAACTGTGGTGGAAAGCAATGATACTTGGAGTGCGAATGATAGACTCAACAAAAAAAACCCTACACTTTCAGAAAATTTTAGAAATAGCAATCATAAAATATTCTACTAACTTAATAATTAGGGTAAACTTTATTCTTTGATCCACAGACCATTAAAAAAAAAAACCTTTTCAAATGAGATAATCAAATGTGAAAGTGATGATACTGACATATCATCTGCTCTAAGTGACTGTCCTACATAGGAACTGTACTCCTGTAAGTGATGGTCCTACAGTAGGAACTGTACTCCTGTAAGTGACTGTCCTACATAGGAACTGTACTCCCTTAAGTGGCTGTCCTACAGTAAGAACTGTACTCCTGTAAGTGACAGTCCTACATAGGAACTGTATTCTTATAATTATACTCATATTCACATACTCAAGAATTGGAGTAACATGAAAAATGCATTAAGTGAAGAAACAAAATATGCCAATAGTAGAATCTTATTTAATTAAAAAAAATTATGTCAACTAACAATAAACAACAATAAAAAAAAGTATACCAAAAATACTCCAGAGGTATCAAAATACTAGTTCTTGGATGTGCAGGAGTGTGTTTTCCTTAGACATACTTTTTAATTTTTCAACTTTCCTAGAATATTTTATAATACACTTTGGCTTTTACAAATGTTTTTGTAGATTCTGATTTATCTTTCGAAGTACATTTTACTTACAAAGGCACCTGCATGAGGCCACTATAAACACTAAAGCAAAAGCTACACAGTGAACCAGTCATTTGCTCTTCTCATCAATTCTGGCTGTTCTTCCTGTTTACAAGAACATTTCATCTTGAAGATTTTTTGTTGTTATATTACAGGTAATGTAAAACACAAAACAAAGAAACAAAACTACCAAGCTATTTTATTTTAAAAATTTGTTTCTTTGTTTTTTTCTGTTTTGAGAAAGGGTCTCACTATGTAGCCATGGCTGGACTAGGACCTACCATGTAATTAAAACCAACCAACAAACAAAAACAAAAAGCAAGTCATCATTTTTCTTTACAGGATATACTGAAAATGTATAAAATACAATAATTTTAAAACATCTTTAAGAAATGGCAACTATTTGAGGTGATGGAGATGAACAAACCTGATTTAGCCATTGAACACTGTACAGATATATTAAAATACAATGTCATATCTAATAAATGCTAATTTACTAATTGTCAGTTCAAAAATTTAAAAACAAAAACATTTGATATGCTTTGAAATTAATAAAATTACTAAAAACTAGTCAAATATTTTGGGCTAAGTACTATTCAAATATTAAAAAGGAATTTAAATCTCAAAAGAATACATATTTCTTCTTCAGTAAAATTCAATAAATACAGTATTATTAAGTAGAAGACTTTAAAGCATTCTTCTCCAATTCAAAGCTGTGTAACTTGTACAATTGGGTCCTTCTTCAAGTGGTCCACCTACCGAGAGATCTGAGCCCTTAACATGTCTTTAAAGTAATTGAAGGGGATTTTTAAATTTGAGAAATCAATAGATATAAAAAAATTTACTAATATAGACCTGTGTGAATGAACTAGAAAAAAAAAGAAAATTAGGTAAGTCTAAATTTTTTAAATAGTTTATAAAGTAAGGCAAAATTTTTTATTTACTGTGCAGTTTTTTTAATATTTTACTTTAAGGAACATGTTTAAGAAAACTCTTTCTTCTGAACTCAACTCTAAGTAAAACATATTCCTGAAAGACTAGTAATCTTTTTGCAATTTTCTCTACCAGTACTTCCGATAAATTGTTCATAGGGGAATTGTTAACATGGACAAGAGGCAAGATTAATTTCAGAAAACAGTACATGAAAATAAATGCATGTGTGTCCTCGGTAAGCAAGGTAAGTTACACTGTGGAAATCTCTTAATTAATATTAAAATTATCCCTTTTTAAAGGAAAGGAACTATTTTTTTTTGAGTTTTGCCTTGAACATAGGCTATCTCCCAGAGAAAGGCTCTTCTACTATTTTTAGTTCACCTTCAAGTTAAACACAATTTAATTTCTATAGTGTTACCTGAAGACTAATGATATCTGCGTCCCAGTTAACAATTTCTTCCATAATTCCCTTTTTCCTGTATTCCCAGTTTAATGCCCAGGACGGGCAATAGCCATATAGCTGCCGGGTAGCGTATTTATCACATAACACATTGTAACACATAACCGTGAATGATGCTAAGAAGCAGAAGAAAAAAAAACAGACAAAAGGGAGGAAATTAGGCAACTTTTTGTTAATAAGTATCAAGAATATACCGGCATAAGCACACAAATACAGTTCATATATAATTATGGCAAAATGCCAAAAGTAAATTCTGATAAAGTATTTTCCTTTGCTTCACTTGGAATGCAGGATTTCTCACAGAAGTAAGATCTTCTATGACATTTATGTTCACCTAAGTTAAAGAAAATTTCACTTAAGTTTTTACCTGATGATTTCACTCATGTAGATTACACACCAATGTTTGTTTAATAGTCTGGATTTAACTATCTAGATTCAGAATTTTGAAGAAAATTTAATAAATTCAATTTTAAGAAGAGTATTGTTTGCATGTTCTACTGAAAAAAGGGGTTTAGTTTAATTATAACAAAAACAAATTTTAGTTTCATTATATTTAAAGGGTTCTAATTTAATTACTTATCAAAATATTGATAGTTAATATTTTGGGGGGCTATTATTACTGCCACAAATCTAAGCTAGAAAGGTGTGAACTAATAAAACTTAGCCATAAGGGAATTCTTTTTGCCAATCTAATGTTCATTTCTGAAATAAAATTATCATTTTATAACATTCTGACTTGTTTAAAAGAAAAACTGTAAGCAAACTAATAATCTAGATGCCCTCACTACTCCAAAATATGCTCCTAAGTCCCAGCAGCATCAATGATCACCTGGATGCTTAGAAATTCACAACTTCTGGCCCCTAAATATTTGTTAAACTAAAGTTTAACAAAATCCAGACTTGCCCCAAATTAACATGCATATTAAACTACAGAAAAACCTAAGGTTAAAAAAAAATCATCATGAACAACAACAATAACAAAAACTGATACCAAGGATGTAACTTTATACTAAGTCAGAACATTAGGTTCCTGGACGCACATTTTCAAAAGGGATACCACTTGGTTATAACAAACCTACATGGTTGAGAACCACCAATTTAATAAATTTGTAAGCAATTCAAGATCAAGTAACATTTGGTGAAGCTGAATTCAGTTTCAATAATAGGAAAGGCAGTAAGGCATCTGGTTCATGGCCACTTTGTATATTGAAGGCCAAGTTTCAATTGGAGTTATTTATATCCCCTTTATTTACTTTGGAAATAACCCAGAACCATTTCCAAGCCACTACATTATGAAGTGAAGCACCAAGAGTTTACCATATTCTGCCTCTCCAGATTTGAAATACCATTTTGAAGAGGAAAAGAAGGTAGATTATTATTGTTTTGGTCACATCCAAGACTTTGTGAAGATTTTCCTAGACAAGTCTAGCAGTTATAATTTGTCTAACAAAGACTAAACTCAGCACCAATGACATGTTTACAAGTTATAAATGGAAGTGAGAATTAATTAAGCTGTTATTACAGCTTTCTTATATTCCATTTCTGTCTGGAAGATTTTTCACTAACTGGTCTCGATTACTACACAGTTAATAATTACAATTATTTGATTATAAATCATTCCTAACTACCCTCAGATATTATACACATCTCTCTATTCAGCACAAGAAAAGGCATTTTCCAATGTTGACAGTTAAAATCTATTCAGCCAACACCAACCGCACACGCTAAGAAGAATCTTTATTCATTTTTCATAACTGCCAACCCTAAGAATACATTACTTTATGAATTCACGGACTAGTTAACATTTAGTTCTATGTATTATCCCTGTTCTTAATAAAAATGTAGCTGTATAGTAGTAGAAGTTTTCCTTCCAAATTCTGTTCATTTGTGTTCAGAAGGGATTAAAGAGTTCAAAAATGATGCTCATTTTTAATGTATAAAACTCATTTTTACATTAATTTTTTATTTTAATTAATATATGCTCGTTGTAGAAAATAATGGGTTTCATTCTGACATTTTCATACATCAGATACTTTGTTGATATTCACCCCCATCTGACTGCCCTGACCCCCTATTGCATCCTCTTTGTAAGGTTCCCTTCCTCTTCCCACATAGCTCCCTATTCTTCTATCTTTATGATCTATTTGAATTTTTTCTTCTTAAATCTGAATTTCATGAAGAGAAAGTATGAAATATTTGTATTTCACTTAATCCAAGTCAAAAATCTAACCATGGAGGTAAAAGAGACTTTCATTAAAAAAAAAAAGATGATTTGAATAGGAAGGACAAAAACTACACTATGGATAATCAATTATAAAATTAATCCAAGGCATTCTAGAAAACCTAAGTGTTCCTTTAACTCAGATCATTTAATATGCATCATGCTAAAACAAGTATTATTAATTTTGAAACAATGTCTACTTAACAAGCTAATGTTTTTCTACAGTGCGGTGACTTTAAAACCACACACCTATGGAAGACCATAACTGTACTGCACAGGATTAATTACTTCTCATCATCAAAATACAAAGAGAATCATGATGTTATACATTCCACATAATTCTGAATTAAAAAAAGAAGCCAAAAGACCAGATGTGGTAGCACACTTTTAGTCCCAGCACTTGGGAAGCAAGGCTGGTGATCTCTGTGAGATCAGCCTGTTCTACATAGCAAATTCCAGGACAGCCAGACCTACATACCAGAGAGACCCTGTTTTAGAAAAACAAAAACAAAAACGAAAAAAAAAGCAAAAACCAAAAACTCAGAACAGAAGGGGTGTATTGTTCAAAATGTAGCTAAGTAACTTCTGACTGTAACAGAGCTGTTAAAATCAAAAAGGCCCATTAGGTCTTTAATTAAAATCATTAGGGTCTTTAATTAAAATCATTAGGGCCCAAGCTGGTCTTACCTACTACGAATAGTGAAAAGTTACACTGAATTTTGAAGTGAAATTAAGTATAATAAAAATACTTATGGATGTAATTTTCAAAAGGTACTTAAACAATAATTCACTGTTTTTAAAAAAGATGATATTGTATGCATGAGTTCCTGTCTGTATCCAACATGCAGCCTTAGTGCCTAAGGCGTCCAGAAGGGAGAACCCGATTCCCTGGAACTGAAATTACAGACGGTTGTGTGCTGCCCTGTGGGCACTAGAAACTGAACTCAGGCCTTCTTCAGGAGCAGCAAGTGCTCTTAATACCACTGAGTCTTCTCTCTTAGTCCTTTTAAAGCAGATTTTCCAAACCTAAAATATCTTAACATGCAGTAAAAAGTCCTACAAAAATATCAAATTGTTACTGGTCTGCACAAAAGCATACTGGTTTAAATTTCAAACATAACTACTGTTTTAGACATGCTAAGTTATATTCTTATAGTTATGAAATATTCTCAACTACTCCTATAGTCAATCTTGTTGAATTTCCACTTAGCTAACTTAAACATTAAGTATCAACAGTATTCATTTCAAAAAAGATAAAATATCTAAGAAATTCAAATTTTTTCAGAAGAAAGCTCATTATTGCTCATTTTTCTTAAATCATCTAAGGCCTCTCAAAAGCTGCAGCACAAGGAATAATTTTCTAGACCAGAGCACCACTGCAAAAGAAAGAAGATATTTACCCGTACAATAAGGCTATCTTAATGTTGGGGTTTTGTTTTTGTCTATCAATACTTTGAAACCCATCTACATCCTGGTTGATAAAATGTAAGTCTACCAATCATAAAGCTCAAATAACTATTTATTTAAAAAGTCAAAGAGGAAAAAACCTACCTGATGGCAGGATTTGGTCTCGTTCTTTTAATGTAATCCATGGCCTCGGAGGAAGCTGCTCTGGATGAACTTAAAGAAAAAAATTAAAAACAAAAAAAATCCAATGTTTGTAAACTAAGTATCATTTAGTTTCTAATACAAAATCAGCCTATTTACTATTTGGCTATGATAGTCCACAAAAGGACTTAAAAACCAAATCCTAGAATTTCAATTAAGACTTCAAAACTAAAATATTTAAGAGATATGTAGGAGTCAGTAGGTAAAAGTTCCTGTTGTCCGAGCCTACATAAATTCGATCCCCATCCTTGCAACCTACTGAAAGTCTTATCCTTTTGCATATATAATCCAAACAATACTATCGACTAGAAGGCAGCCAGAGAATTGGCTAGAAGCTCAAAAGCCAGCTAGCATAGAGCACTGGAGTATGCAGTGCTGGAGACATGAGAGACAAGGTAAAAGGAATCTTCTGAAAATTATCCTCTGACCCCCACAAGTGTCCACACACAAACATAATAGATAACCCATCTCATTCAATTTCTAAAAAGAGCTATGCAAAGAACATAAAACTCGTATTAGAAAGGGACACTAAGAAACTCATTAATGGTATTTCTGCATGTATGATTTTATGAAAAGTGCCTTAAATTTAAAGCCTTAAGCAAAATCTTTTGTTTTAATTACAAACATAAGTTACAGTGATTTAACTTTGTTCCCATCTGCAAAATAAAAGTTATGTAAAAATTTAGTATTCTGGTAAATCTTAGAACAGAAAAAGAAAATGAATATAAAGACATGGATTTTCAAATTAGGATTTTCACTATCTGTTCTTTCTTCTACTGTTTTATGTCAATGCAATGCAAAAGCAGCTAGCTCATCCTTCTCAAAGTCGAGAACACAAAGATAGGAGTAGTTGAGGTACTTTACTGTCAATTTTCTGTAATGTCCCATCCCAAAGTTCCCAAAAGGTTTCCATACTTTAACCCCAAACCAGCAATCACCCTGAATTTCAGGAAAGTATAACCTTCCAGAATCGTACTGCCCCAAAGATGAAAGCAATTATTTATGATGCTGTGCTATATCTGAAACAGGATCATATCCTAAGAAGCAACCTGTACACTCAAGAAGGACTTTTTCAAATCCACCTTGTTGAACCAGAACTGACACCACTGACAGGACCCAGTACACAAATTACATTGACTTTTAGAATGAATGAATACAAGTTAAAAAAAAAAGAGAAAGAAAAACGATTTTTAAAATGTGAAAATTTGCTAAGTGATAGTTACACATGCCTTTAAACCCAGCACTGAGGAGACAGACAGGCGGATTTCTGAGTTCAAGATCAATCTGGTCAACAAAGCAAGTGTCAGGACAGCTGAGGATACACAGAAAAACCCTGCCCCAAAAATAAATAATGAGAGCTATACCAAGACAGGTTCTAACTAAACTTCTGAGAACTACAGAAAAAAAACTTCAGAAACATCAAAGACTTAACACAATACCTACAGAAAACACCAATTTAAATTACCCTGGAGGGCTGGAGAGATGGCTCAGCGGTTAAGAGCACTGGCTGCTCTTCCAGAGG
>LOJH01020207.1:1013-17427 GCA_001685095.1 Ellobius talpinus
CTACAAGGTATTGCCTCAGGGTAAACTACTGAGACTCAGGCCTCTTACTTAAATTTATCGATGGCCAGAGTCCCAGATGATAATGGTTGGAAGAAAAGAACTTCCTTTGGATGACCTGCCCAGACTTAGATTATCATGGCTGGCCCCCATAGGGGACAGTTTTCTTCAAGCCTTTATTAGAATGAAAACGACCCTGTTGCTTCTTTTTTGTTTTTAGTATTATGAGTACTCTATCTGCATGTACACCTTTACACCACAAGAGGGCATCAGATCCCACTGTTGATGGTTGTGAGGCACCATGGAGTTGCTTAAGACCCCTGAAAGCAGCCATTGCTCCTAACTTCTGGGCCATTTCTCCAGACCCAACCCTGTTGCTTCTATGCCAAGTTGGGTAGGTCTTTGCTTTCCAAAGGCCAAAGGATTGACATCTGAGCCTATTCACTTTTATGAATTGGGAGGGTGGGGAAGCAGAAGGTGACAAATGCCTGGACCTCAACACTTGTGAGGTATAAGCAGGAAGATCAGGAGTTCAAGGCCAGCCTTGGTTACACAGTAAATTTGAGTACATGAGACAGAAAGAAAAAAAAGAAAAAAAAAAGCAAAGAAACCATTTCTTGGAATAAAGTCAAGCCAGCAGGAGGCAATAGACTCCAATCAAAGCAAGATGGCTATCCTTGACAGTCAACTTGATGGGGCCCAGGCTCAAGATGTGACCTCTCTGAACACACCTGTGTTTTCACCTGTCGCGGGTAGCCCAGATCTCGAAAGCAACGGTTGCCTGCCTGCCTGCCTGCCTGCCTCTCTTTGCTTTGAGGGCCTCTATTGCCGCTGCTGTCACTACCCTTCTGCCGCCCTTCACTGACACTGAAACTGAAGGTCACTAACACTGACCTTCTGCAGGCTGCAGCTCCCCTAGGGATCCTCCAGGCATTCAGCACAAGTCTGGAACTGCTGAGGCATCCAGCCTCCTGAGCTGTCCTGTGTTCCAGCCACTGCTGTGATGCCAAGCCCCCAGCATGTAAGGCACTCTAGTCTGGTCTTTTGTTATTCTTTCTTTTTAAGATGTATTTTATGTGTTTGGCTGTATGTAAGTATGTATGTATGTATGTATACCATGTGCATGTTTGATGCCTATGAAGGTCAGAAGAGGGCTCAGGTCCCCTGGGATTGGAGTTATAGACAGCTGTGAGTCACCACGTAGGTGCTTTGTAATCCAACACTCAGGAGGTGTCTCCAGGGCAGGAGGTCAAGGTCATCCTCATTTGCACAAAGTTCCAGTCTACCCTTGACGGACTAGATCTCAAATGCCAACAAACACACAGAGAAACAAAAGCCACGAGGCAGGAGAGCCCACACAGGTGGCACTGGTCAGGCAGCGACAGCGGAGGAGCTACAGCAAGAGGGGAAGTCTAGGGTTCGGGTGTGGCTCAGTGGTAGATCACAAGACCCTGGGTTCTACAACCATCACTGGGGGGAAAAAAGTCAAGGCAGTGTGAATACAGGAACCCAGAAGCCACACTGGAAGAAGGAAGAGTCTTCGAGCACGGAACACAGAGCAAAGTCCCTGAGGTCAGAGGTTCCCTAGGAAAGGCAAGGAGTCAGAGAAACCAGGAAATGGGAGGACAGTGGGAAAAGAAAGGACAGGGGAGGGGAGGAAGCAGGTACAGGACCAGCTAGAGAGGAACTCCAGCATGGGGCTGACCTCTGGGCTGAGGTTGCAAGGGGCAAATTAGGTGGAGAGCCAGCATGGTTGCTCTTCCTGTGGTTCTAGCGTTAAGGAGGTGGAGGCAGAAGGATGGAGTGTTCAAGGCCAGCCTCAACTACGTAGTGAACTTAAATCCAATTCAGGTCATTAAAGCTAAAAACAAAAGGCAAGTATGAAATGATACCCCATTTTTTTTCTGAAGGCAACTTAAAGAATAGAAGAAAAAAGAATAGACGTTGAGCCAGGGCATGGCCATGCATATGTGTTGTCTTGGCTCCTCGGAAGGCTGAGGCAGGAAGATAACCTGGAGCCCAGATGTTCCAGGGAAGCCTAGACTAGCAACATAACAAATCCTAACCTCAAAACATACAAATAAAAAGTATATAAAAAACGCAGAATAGAGCAAGGAGCTGTAGGCCTTTGATGCCAGCACTTGGAGGCAAGCAGATCTCTGTAAATTTGAGAGCAACCTGGCCAAAATAGTGAGTTCCAAGACAGTCAAGGCTATATAATGTGACCCTGCCTTTAAAAAAAAAAAAGACAAGGTGTAATGACACCTTACCTGGAGTCCCAGTGCTCTGGGGGGTCAGTCTGGAGGACCAGGAGTTCAAGATCATCCTCAGCTACACAGGGAGTTTGAGGCCAGCCTCGTCTCCATGGGACCCTGCCTCAAAATAAGTAAGTAAAGCTTTGGCTTTCACACCACAAAACTCCAGAAGATCTGTAGATTTCACCAGCTCTCCACACCTGCCCCTTGGCAGCCTGGAGTGGCCACTGCCCTCAGTTTCCACAGCTCTTTGGCCTCCTCAAGCTCTGAACCTTTTCTGGATGCAGGCTCTGGGTCTCTGACTGAGGCTGGCCTGAAGCTCACGTCCTCTGGCTTCTGCCTTCCCAGTGCTGGGATCACAGGTGTGGCTACCTTGCCCAGCTTGATCTGTGCCCATGTGCTTAATTTAATGTCATGATTGCATGTATAGTGTGTGTACTCAACTAGGAAGCCAGTTCTATTCTTCCACCATTTTCATCCCAGGGATCAAATTCCAGGCTTGGCAGCAAGTGCTTCTACACGGAATCCTCTCACCAGCCCTATCCGGTGTTTTCTCATCTGCCGAAGCTATGGGGCTCTGGGAGAAGCACACACGGTGTGTGGAGGGGTTTGCTCAGATATTTGCTCAAAGCCACATGACATCACTGGGACACGAGAACGACAGTTCCCTCGTCGGCTCCTCAAGGAGGGACTGGCCAGATGACTCCCCACTTGAAAATGACTGTTTCATGCATTCTAAACCTTATTCATCAGGTCACTGCGGCCAGATCACACTCAAAAATGGAGGGAGGCTGGAGAGAGGTTCCACACTGTGGGAGGGGCTTGCTTTTGCTCATGTTGACTTTTTTGAATTTTTTTAAAATAGCATAATAATTTATTATCATTAACATAATATTAATTGTATACAATAATAGGTTCCATTATGATGTTTCTTACACATACATAATGTATTGGGCTCACATTCACCCTTGTCATCTCTCGTCCCTTCCCTCTGACCCCTGCCCCATCCTGACAAGTCTTCCTTTTTCTTCCATGTGTGTGTGCATTTACTTCCTACTTCAAAATTTTCAAAACTGTGCGTGCATGATATGTGTATGGGCTCACACGTATGTATGGAAAGACTGTAGAGATCAGTTGGGCATGGTGGCGCACACCTTTAATCTCAGCACTCGGGAAGCAGAGGCAGGTGGATCTCAGTGAGTTCAAGGCCAGCCTGGTCTCTGTGTCCAGTTCCAGGACGGACATCCAGAGCTTACTTAGTGAGACACTGCCTTGAAAAACAAACAAACAAACAAAACAAAACTGTGGAGGTCAGAGGACAACTTGGTGCAGTTGATTCTTTCCTTCCAGTGTGATATGGGTTCCAGGCACCAAATTCAGGCTGCCCAGCTTCATTGCGGGGAACCTTTTCTAACTCACTTCTCCTTTGGCGTCTCTGTGTTGTGCGTGGGTGGATGTGGGTTTCCTTAGGGTTGCTTGCATGAGCATGGACGCCTTACCAGTGGCTACCCCACTGAAGAAACCGCCTCCCCATCCTCCAGCAACTGTTAACACTTGCAGGACCTCTAGGATTGTGTAGATTTATTTTTTTCACGTGTGTGTGTGTGTGTGAGAGAGAGAGAGTTTATACAAACCTAAGTGCAGTCACCGTCAGAAGCCAGAAGAGGGCGTCAGATAACCAGCCACTGGAGTTACAGGCAGTTGTGGACTGCCTCATCTGAGTCCTGGGAACCAAACCTGCTCCTTTGCAAGAGCTGTCCATGTAGTCATAACCACCAGGGTGTCTTTCTGGCCACTGGAATTATGTTCTTTTTCTCTGGAATTCATTCTTAGGAGGGGCGTTTTATTTTAGACAGAACCTCACACTTTAGCCCAGGCTAACCTAGGACTCCCTATTTAGTCAAACTGTCTCAAACTCATTGCAATCCTTCTGCCTCGGCTTTGTCAATGCTGGGTTTACAGACGTGATCTACCACACCAGGACTTTAAAAATCTTTACTACATTTATTTACTTATTTATTATGGGGGGCAGCAACCCATATGTGGAGGTCAGTGGGCAACCTTTGTTGAGTTAATTCTCTTCTTCCACTATGTGAGTTCCGGGCTGGAACTCAGGGTTCTCAAGGCTTGCCAGAAAACACCATTCCCTTCTGAGTCATCTTGAAGGCCCATGGCCAGGCTGTATTCTTTGGAATTCTTTTGTTGTTGTTCAGGTTTGGTCTTTGTTTTTAGAGACAGTGTTTCTCTATGTAGCCGTGGCGATCCTGGAGCTTGCTATATATAGATCAGGACAACCTTGAACTCACCTGCTTCTGCCACTCAAGTGCTGGGATTAAAGAAGTGAGCCACCAGGCAGACCCAGCCTTATTTCTCTTTGGAATTCTAAGGACAGTCTGACTCCTCTGCCCTGGAACGTGCTTATTTATGAAGCAGACAGAGAGCCGTGTCTTTAACTTGCCCTGATCCTCCACAGCCTAGGATTACAGGTGTGCCCCTGTTCCCACCTGGGTTTGGGACCCAGGGCTTTGTAGACTTTGGCAGCAAGCACCATCTGAGCCACGTCCCCTGCCTCTCTGCAAACCTGCAAACTTTGTTGTTTGAAAGAACAGCGAAACCTCCAGTATGCTGAAGAGGGTGATTCTGCCCGGCCCCCTGGGACCCGCCTCCGCCTAAAGTCCGAATTGTGAAGGCCTATTTTACAGGAGACTGGCACATGTAGGAGTCAAATCCCACCCCATCCTGCTACTGGTGATGGAACCAGAGCCGCTCTGGTACTAGGCAAGGTCTCCGAGGCTCGGTCGCCATAGCCCCTTCTCACCCATTTTAAAGACCTGGTGACTGATTAGAGACCACACCTGGCTAGGGAGTCCCGCTCGCTCCAGGGCTGGACCTCCCCAGCGCGGCCACCAGGGTTTGTGGGCACCCCAAGAGGCGAAGGCAGGTGGTAACGAAACCAGGTCCAGGGACCCCCTCGATGTCTGGGAGTCTGAGCCCCGGAGGTAAGGCGCCAGGTAGTGGCTGAGGCAGGGTTGGGGCGGGGAAATCGAGGCACCCGCCCTCCGCCCGCCACGACTCAATAGGGCTGGCGGGGAGCTGTAGGCAAAGGCTGGCCGGCGCTGCCTCTTCACTAGTGCAGTCTGGAGCGATCCGCCCGCGGATCGGCAGCTCGGCTGGGTCGGCACGGCTTGGCCTGGACCCTGGACCCACTGGCGAGGTGAGACCGGCCGGGCCAAACCCTTAGCTGTGCCTCCCACGGGGGATGGGTCTCTGCCTGTTCAGGTCACCCACTTCCTTCCTGTTCACCTCAGCTGAGAGGTGCGAGTGGGAAATCCACAGCAAGCCCTGCGCTGAGTAACCTGGGGCGAGTCGCGGACCCTCTCTGCGCCTTTATACGAAGCACTGAACGAGGGATTCCGGGATCCGCACTGGCAGAAACTGGAGGACTTGGTGGTGAGTGCTGAGGGAACTGAGTCTGAGGAGAACGGGCGGTCTATGCAGCCGAGGAGGGAGGTAGGGTGTGAGAAGCTGGTCACACCTACCACAGTGCTGGGCTCCGCGGTCAGATGGTGGGTGTGCAGACAGCTGCTGAGGGTGCTAGGGGTCAGAAAGCTGCAGCCACGTGATATGTCCGTTCTGGGAGTTCCTCAAGCTGGAAGGGGGGTTGGGAGGCCAGGGAAGATCATGGATAGAACTTCCTGAAAAAGGCAGTCAGCGTTGCTTCTTATGGGGGCGAGGTGAACACAAACACAGAACCCACCTTAGAGGTTCAGCAGGACTCGTGTACAAAGCAGACATGTCACATGGGTGCCACGGAAGAATTCAGGCCTGTAATTCCAGCACTTGGAAGGCAGAGACAGTGGCTCAGGAGTTCGAGGTCCTCCTCGGCTACATAGGGAGTTTGAAGTCAGCCTGGGCTACTTGAGACTCAAGGAGAAAAAGAATTGGAGTATATGTCACAGACAAGCCACTCAGGTTTCTCCGGACCAGAACTCCCATGCCAGAGCAGAGGCGCCCACTCTGTCTGGTTCAGATGCAAGCAGAAAAAGTGACAGCTAGTGATAGGCAGCCAAGCATGTAAGGACACAAAAGTGAAACGGGTCAGGCACAGAGCAGCCTCATGAGAGTGTACAGACACTCAGACACTCAGACACTGGGACCGATGGATGCATGCCCAGCACACATACAGGTAGACCCTGGCACGCAGCCCTTGAAGTGTGCTAACTCTGAGAGATTTCTCACGGCCCAGCCCAGCCTGGATGCATGCACCACCACCACCCCCACCAGCCCCATGTCCAGTTCTGGGGAAGCCCAGTGCTCACATGACCCGAGGGGAGGGCTTCTGACAGCCTTTGGAGACAATGCATCATCTTTCCCAACTGATGCACTTCTGCCCCAGGGAATAAAGACTCAGTGATCTCCACTTCTGCTCCAGGAGCCGGATCGCCTCTTGCAACCTCCCTGAGCAGCCTGCCAAGGTGAGTGCCAACTACCAGAGGAAGGTGGTGGAAGAGGCCATCCTTCCCTAGCTCCTCTGCTCCTTGGCCAGGGCCAATTGGTGCTGCTGTGTCTTTGGGACTGACAGCTGTGGATGGATAGCTCTCGTGTGTGTGTGTGTGTGTGTGTGTGTGTGTGTGTTGCGACAGGTCTCATGTACAGCTAGCCTCAGACATTCTGTTTCCACTTCTCAAACTTTCTACATAGCCGAGGCTGGCCTTGAACTTCTGATCCTATTGTTCTACCTCCCTGCTGCCTGAGTTTACAGGTGTGCACCATCACACCAGGCTCAGCTGGCTCCCCTTTGCTTGGACAGGGAAAGGGGAGGTCTCGGGCCTGCTCTCTGTCCTTACCCAGGGACTCCAGACTCTCTCTTTACTAGCAGATGGACGCATGGACCGTGCTGCTGGGCCTGCAAGTCATGTCCCTCCCGCTCCTGACTTACTGTGCAGCCCCGACTCCCACCCTGAAATTTGTAGCTGTGGGTGACTGGGGAGGGGTTCCCAATGCCCCATTCCACACAGCCCGGGAAATGGCCAATGCTAAAGAAATCGCCAGAACCGTGCAGATTATGGGTGCTGACTTCATCATGTCCCTAGGGGACAACTTCTACTTCACTGGAGTGCATGATGCCAATGACAAGAGGTTCCAGGTATATGCTCAACAACAGGGTTAGAGGGTCCAGAGGGGAGGTCACTCTGACCTGGGGCCTTCCTCTGGGGAGGGCAGAGAGAAACAGAAGGGCTCCTCCAGGTAGCTACCTTGGACATCCAGTGGTTCCTGTGTCCTTGGTCTCTGATTCGGTGGCAGCGGCAGGATGGCTGTTGACCCCAGAGGTGGGATGCCTTTTCTGTCTGTCACAGGAAACCTTTGAGGACGTGTTCTCTGACCGTGCCCTCCGCAATATTCCCTGGTATGTGCTAGCTGGAAACCATGACCACCTTGGCAATGTCTCAGCACAAATTGCCTACTCCAAGATCTCCAAGCGCTGGTGAGCCTTCCCTCCTTCCCCCAAAAGACTCTCACTGAGGGACAAAGAGACCCTTTGGCTTTTGGGAGAAAGTTTTTTTTAATTGTATTGTATTTATTGGGAGTCACAGCACACGTGTGCAGGCCAGAGGACCACTTGTGAGAATCAGTTCTCTCGTCCCACTGTGTGGCTTCCAGTGCAGGCGTTCAGGTCATCAGGTGGCAGGTGCTTTCCTCACTGAACTGGCACAGCCCTCAGAACTTCCATGTCTCATGTAGCCCTTGCTGGCCTTGGCTCTCCTATGTAGCCAGAGATAACCCTGAACCCAGATCCTGCTGTCCCCATCTCCCAAGGGACAAGACTTCAAACATGCACTGCCACGCTCAGCTGTTTGTTTTTTGAGCTGGAATCTTGCTATGTAGTCTAGACTGGCCTCAAAAATTAAGATTTTTCTGCCTCCGCCTCCAAGTATTGCCACTAGGCCGCCAAATAAGCCTTTCAGAGCTGAGGTGCATTCTCAGTCAGGGAAGTGCTTGCTAAGCAAACACAAGGACTTGAGGTCAAGCCACATCTGCGTTAAAAGCTGAGTGTGAAGACGTGCTCCTGTAATCCTAGTCGAACTTTGGAGACAGGAGGATCCTGGGGCTAAATAGCTAGCCAGCCTGGCTGAAGCTGTGAGTCCCACAGCTCAGTGAGCTACCCTGTCTCAAAAAACAAAGTTGGCAAAATGGCTCAGTGGGTAAAAAGCACTCACCTTGTAAACCTGAGAACCCAAGTTCAGTCCTGGGAGCCCATAGTGGAAAGAGAACCGGTTACCAAAAGTTGTCCTCTGACCCCCGACACACACACACACACACACACACACACATACACACACACACACACACAAGCAATCAAAAATGGACACAAACAAATACAATGAAGCTGGAGAGTTGGCTGGCTCAAGAGTCAAGAGCTCTTGCTGCTCCAGCACAAGGACCAGGGTTCACATCCCAGCACCCACATGAAAACCAGGCACGATCCCTTTCATGCATGCAACTTCAGCAGTAAGTGGGGTGGGAGGGGAGACTGGAGGATCAGTGGGGCTTGCTGACTTCCAGGCTAGCCAGACAAAAAAAAAAAAGTGAGCTCCAGGATCAACCAGAGACCTTGCCTTAAAGGACACTCAGCTCCCTGCTGTGGCCTCCATGAATGCATGGGGGTATGTACCCCTTACCACACATCAGAAACACACCAAAACACACGAGGTACATGGCTCTTGAGGAAGAAAATCTAAAACTGGTCCTGACTTCTATGCACAAGTACAAACATGAATATGTGGGTACACACACACACACACATAAATATATGTGAACACATACAATTAAAAACTTTAAAAAGAGGTCCTTTGCCTCTGGGTTTATTTCCCAGCACACATATGGCAGCTCACAACCATCTGTAACTCCAGTCCCAAGGGATCGTTTTCTGACCTCCATGAGCACTGCATGCACTTGGTACAAGGGTACATATTCAAGTTCATAAAATTCAGGCAAGCATTCAAGCATATAAAATAAAAAATAAATAAAATATAAAAAGAAATGTTTATAAGATTTAAAAAAAAAACAGGAAGTCCTTTGGCCAGAACTAATCTTAGTGTGTTCCTGCCTAAAATGCTTACCCACAATTTCTTTTCCCTCCACAGGAACTTCCCAAGCCTTTACTACCGTTTGCACTTCAAAATTCCACGGACAAACGTAACTGTGGCCATCTTCATGCTGGACACAGTGACGCTGTGTGGCAACTCTGATGACTTCAGCAGTCAGCAGCCCAAAATGCCCCGCGACCTAGGAGTGGCCCGCAGTCAACTGTCCTGGCTCAAAAAGCAGTTGGCAGCAGCCAAGGAGGACTACGTTTTGGTGGCTGGCCACTACCCCATCTGGTCCATTGCTGAACATGGACCCACCCACTGCCTGGTCAAGCACCTGCGGCCATTGTTGATCACATACGGGGTCACTGCCTACCTGTGTGGACATGACCACAACTTACAGGTGAGAGCTCTGTGGACAGGATAGGGAATCTGGTAAGGGATTCTTACTGTACTGCAAGGTGCCGTTCAGGGGACCTCTGGTATCTTTCTGAACATCAATACCCTCCCTTAAATTATGATGTCAAGGGGCATGGCTCAAAGGCAGAGTGCTGGACTAGAATCCCCCAGTGAGGGTCTGGGGCACGGCTCAGTGGTAGAATGCTTGCCTACCAAGCAGGAAACCATGGGTTCTAGCCTTAACACTGCCAGAAACACACACACACACACACACACACACACCTCTCCTTAAATACCAGAGAAACTCCCCGTGTGCCTGTGCAGTAGGATTGATGCACTCCTGCAGATGGGGAAACTGAAACAAAGAGGTTATCCACCTCTTGCTCAAGGTAGCTCTGTGGTCAGGAATAGCCCTATTTCCACACTTAGGGTAGGTCTCGGTGAAGCCCCTGGTCATCCTCTAGCAGGGCTGGAGTGCCAACCTTGCGTCCTCTGCCCTCAGTATCTTCAGGATGAAAACGGAGTGGGCTACATGCTGAGTGGGGCCGGCAACTTCATGGACCCCTCTGTGCGACATCAACGCAAGGTCCCCAACAACTACCTGCGCTTTCACTATGGGTCTGAGGACTCCCTGGGTGGCTTCACATATGTGGAAATAAGCCCCAAAGAAATGACCATCACCTATGTGGAGGCTGCTGGGAAATCACTCTTCAAGACCAGCCTGCCCAGGCGACGCAGACTCTGAGCACCATAGGGTTCTGCTTGTCCCCTAACAGCTCTGAGGCAGGAAGCCTCCGCATGCATGGTAGGTGGGTGCTGTGAGGACCTCACCCACCGGCAGCCTTTTCTCTGGCTCCTGGTGCTCTGGCAGAATGGGAAGGAAAACCACAGAGGCTCACATACATGGAAGAAGTATGTGCACACCGACTCACCCCACCCCACAGCCAGGCTCTCCCCGATGTTTTGGGGGAGAGCTTTCTTGGAGTGAGGGTTTCTTCTAAATCAAGCATCTTATTGTCACTACTATTCAATAAAAGAATAGTTGTCGAGGCTGCACTTGTCTCCAAAATGGATGTGTCATCAGGGTTAATATGCATGTGTGTGCAGTCTCAGTGAACGCAGTCCGCTGTGCATGTGGGAGTCTGTTCTCTCCTTCCACCATGCGGGTCCCAAGGATCAAACACACGCTCCCAGGTTTGATGGCGAGTGCCCGTACCTGCTAAACCGTCTCTGGCCTTCCCTTCCATCTCCTAGTCCCATGCATAACCAACTAGCATTACACGTGGACATTAACCCTTCCTCCCCCAGCTATGACACTATGCAATCCAGGGCCTCCCGCATACTACACATGGGCTCTACCACCAAGCTACATCTTTGAAGCCAGGTCTCTAGGAGCACAGGCTAACCTTGAACTCCAGATCCTCCTGTCTCTGTCCCCCAGTGCTGAGATTACAGGCATCTGCCATCATGCCTGGTTGTGGATATTATCTTAAGTAAACCTCAAGATGTGAAGGTTGAGCTTGTGGTCCCAGGTACACAGGAGAGGGGATCAGGAGAACCACTCTGATGGTCTAGAACTTCCAGGCCAGCCTGGCAGCATAGCAAGGTCCCACTGAAAATGAACAGCCATCTTGCTAATTCCAGCATTCAGGAGGCAGAAACAGACTTTTCTCTTTGAGTTCTGGGTCACCCTGCTCTACATGGCAAGTTCCAGTCCAGCCTGTGCTACCTGGTGAGACAATGTCTCAAAAAATAAATGATACACAGAGAAGCCCTGTATCAAAAACCATATATATATATATATATATATATATATATGAATGGATGGATGAATCAATCAACCAGTTATTCGATCAGAAAGAAGAACACAGCAAGTCCCCAAGTTCCTTTCCATAGCCCCTATTCTTCCAAGCAATTCTCCACCACCACCTTGAGCCAAGTACTATCCTCACTTCCCTGTTTGTTTGTCTGAGACAAGGTCCTGTACAGCCCAGGCTGGGCTCAGGCTCACTACACAGCAAAATGACCTTGACCTCTGGATCCTCCTATGCTGGGGAAGGACTTCATGAATGCTAGGCAAGCACTCCACCAGCTAAGTTACATCTCTAGTCCAGTATTTATTTATTTATTTATCTATTTATCTATCTATCTATTTATTTATTTATTTATTGTCTGTTTGTTTCCAGACAGGGTTTCTCTGTATCCCTGGCTGCCCTGGAACTTTCTTTGAAGACCAGGCTGGCCTCAAGCTCAGAAATCCACCTGCCTCTGTGTCCCAAGTGTATCACCACTGCCCAACTTTTTATTTTGTTTTTATTATTGTTAAATTTTATTTATTTTTATTATGTGCATATGTGTGTGCCTGCTTGTCTGTATGTGTGCCACATTCTTGCAGGTGTTTACAACGGCCAGAAGAGGGTGTTGGGTCCCCTGGAACTGGGATTAAAGCAGTCAGGAAAGGAACCCAGGTCCTTTGCAAGAGCAGCAAGTCCTCTTAACCACTGAGCCAGCACTCCAGTCCTGGCCCCTTTTGTGAGGAAGGATCCAAATAAAGTCCAGGCTGACCTTGAGCTCAAGAAGTAGCCAGTGATGAGCTTGAGCCCCTGGCTGACCTACTTCCACCTCACAACGGGACGTGCTGCCACCTAAGGCCCCAAGTTTTAGGGGATTTTGAGGACTGAAGACTTTGTGTACACTAAGCATGTGATTTACCACAGAGCCTCGGGTTCTGTTTTTCCCTGGGTTGAAGATGGAATCCAAGCTTTTGAATACACTGGACAAGTGCTCTTCCATTCAGATACACTCCAAACCCTCTCTTCCTTTGCTGTCTAGCCTCAATATTCCTCTTCTTCACAGCGCAGAGCACCAGGTGAACAAATCCCTACTCAGAGTCCTTTTGCTTAATCACAGCTCCTCCGGCAGTTTGTCCCCAGCATTGACTTTGGACCATTTCAGTATGGAGCTGGGAATAGTTACACATTCAAACATCTAAAGTTTACAGAAAAGTGAAGCAGGGTTTGGTGGTACACACTTATAATCCCAGCACACTGGAGGTCGAGACGCAAGGATCAGAAACTCAAGGCCATCCTCTGATACTTAGTAAGTTTGAGGTCAGCCTGGGCTACATGAGACCCTGTCTTGGAACAGATATATGAGCCAGGAGTGGTGGCACTCGATGGGTCTCTGTGAGTTTGAGGCCAGCTTGGTCTGTATAGCAAGCTCCAGGAGAGCCAGGACTACATAGAAAGCCCCTGCCTCAAATGTGTCAAAAATAAAAGCAGGGAAAACATATGGCTAGGGATATGGGACATTTGTTCAAAGCCCTGGTCACATCTGAAGAACTACATAAACCCAGGTGGTGGGCGCACGCATGTCTGTCGTCCTAGGGAAAAAACAAATGGGGTCCAGCTGGGTGCCTGCTCCTGGGGTGCGGAAATGGCTCAGTGACTGCTCTTCCAGAGGACCTGGGTCCAATCTCCAGCACCACATAGCAGCCCACAATTGCTTATAACAACAGCTCGACTCTCTTATAGCCTCCACAGGCACCAGGCATGCATGCATTACATGCAAATACATACAGATAAAACATCCACGTGCATAAAATAAAAAGAAGTCTGTAAAACTGCTTGTCACGCAGCCTCGTAACCTGAGTTCCATCCCAGGCCCACATGGTGGAAGGAGAGACCTGACTCCTGTAGATTGTCCTCTGACCTCCACACTCGTCGTGACATGCATGCCTCTCTACAAAAATAAATTAAGTATAATAAATAAATTTTAAAGCAGAGTAAACATGAAACTAAAATAGAAAATTGAAAAATGGACTGTGCTCTCCAAGTCCACCCTTTCCTTCCCTCTAGCCTGAGAGGAAACTGTTTCCCTTCCTGCTAATTTCCTATCATTCTGTTCCTCCCTCTGTCTCCTTCCTCCCTCCTCCCCTCTCCCCTCCATAAAAAGAGGGTCTCACTATCGGCTGTGGAGCCCAGCTAGGCCTCAGACTTCATACTCTTGCCCCGGCCTCTCAAGCATCACTAGAAGTGTGTGTCACTGTACCCAGTTTCTTTCATATATTTTCTCATGAAAATCAAAGCAAACTGGAATGTTTTTTCTTACCCACTGAGTCACACCTTGTTTTTTTTTAACCTTCCTTTTCTTCAAAACTAATTTTTGAAGTGTAATTCACATACTTAATTCAAACTCATTAAATGTACAGTTTACAAGGTGTGTGTGTGTGTGTGCATGTGTGTGTATGTTGGGGATCAAGCTAGGGCTTTGAGGACACTAAGTACCCACCCTATCCTGAGCCACACCCCTAGTCAGCTGGTCTAAGTTTTTTATTTAAGTTTCTTTATTTGCATTGTGGTTCCTGGTGCATTTGTAGCGTGTCACCCTTCAAGTTTTTGCTGCCTCCAAGAACTTAGATCATAGGCCTGTGCCAACCACACCTAGTTTATGAGCTACTGGGGATCAGATCAAACCCAGGATTTTGTGCAAGTACTTTACCACCTGATCTACACCAACCCCTCTGATAAGTTTTGGCAAAGTCATAAACCTACCACATGTAACATTGCAGGGAGGTATGGATCAGCAGTAGAAGTCCTGCCTAGAATCCCCCAGTGAGGGACTGGAACGTTGCTCAGTGGTAGAACCCCTGCCTAGAATCCCCCAGTGAGGGACTGGGGTGTGGCTCAGTGGTAGAGGCCCTGCCTAGAATTCCCCAGTGAGGGGCTGGGGTGTGGCTCAGTGGTAGAGCCCCTTCCTAAGCATCTGTGAGTTTCTAAGTTCCATCCCCAATACTAAACACACACAATAGAGCCCAGCATATTCATCAACCATAAAGGTTCCTTTTGAAACTTAAGGTTTGCACTTCTCTCTGGAGATCTTCCTCTGAGTACAAAGACTGTCCCCTGATCCTTAGCTTCTAACCTTCCACCTATAGAGGACCTTCTGGGTGCCTTGCAATCCATTTTGCAACCTGCAGCCAGCACTGCAGTGGCTGCTCTTGTGTGTTCACATCCTCTGCGTTCAGACTTGTTTCTGGATAAACTGGATTTGCTCTCAGGAGCACACTGTCATTTTAACTTCTTTTTGATGGCTATACAGGCAAGAGCTCCACCTGTGAACTGCTCTCCCAGCTCACCTAGAATGAATACAGAGCCTGACCTGGGTTGTACACCTTTTATGCCATTACTCAAGAGACAGAGGCAGGTAGATTTCTGTGAGTTCAAGCCCAGCCTGGTCTACCGAGTGAGTTTCAGGGCTCTAGTGGACCATGTCTCAAGAAGAAAGAAAGAAAGAAAGAAAGGAAGGAAGGAAGGAAGGAAGGAAGGAAGGAAAGAGGGAGGGAGAGAGGGAGAGAAGGAGAGAGAGAATACAAAAGGAAGGAAGGAAAGAAGGAAAGAAGGAAGGTAGGAAGAGGCAGAGACAACGATAGAGAGGAAGAGAAAGCTGGTCTTTTAGGGGCAGGAAGCCCAGTTCTCATCTATGGGGAATTGAGTAACACTTGCCCGCAGACATATTTGCCTAAGCCATTGGCGTGAGGCAAGTCACACAAACCACTCTCTTGGCAGTTTCAACTGTCACACCAGGAGTGACAGAGCAGGGATGCTGGTTTGTCTGCCGCCTGGTGGAATCAAGTGACAGCCCACAGCATTTGATTGCTGTTTCCTCCACAAAGAGGAGGATGGAAGAAGAGCTACCTCCAGGCACCACTTTATGTCGACAGTGCTGAACTTGAGACAAAGACTTGTTATTGTTGCAGTTGGCTGGGGAGATGACTCATGGGGTAAAGGTGCTTGCGGTCAAGCATGACCACCCAGGTTCCATCCCTGGAATATGCATGCTGGAAAGAGGGGATTAACTCTCACAAATTGGACTCTGACCTTCACATGCACACAACTCCTACCCCTGATAATAAAATATTTTGGAGTTTGATTGTTTAAACAGTTTTGCAGTTGTTCATCGCCACAGCTCAGCCTGACTAGACTTTTTCTGTTTCCCTGAAGACATCCAATTCTACACAGCTGCTTACAGACCTCCTTTGCTGAACCTGCCTGCATTCTTAAACTCTAAGACAAAAAATATGGCTATCTTTCTGGCTTTTGTCCATCTCCCCCCTCCCAGCAGCTGTTGAGAGTTACAGTTTGCTTGCCCTGTTATTTTCTTTTCTCTTGGTCAGACTCTGATAAAATGTTCCCTGAGATGGATGGATGGATGGATGGATGGATGGATGGATGGATGGATGGATGCATAGATGAATCAGGCAGACAGACAGATGGCAGCTTTTTAATGTGGAGGCTCATGCCTGTAATTTCAACACCTGGGAGGCTAAGGTAGAATGATCATTGTATGTTTGAGGACAGCCTGGGCTACGAAGGGAATTCCAGGTTAGCCTGGGCTAGAGTGAGACCCTTGCATCAATGTCACATTAAGGGATGTAGAGAGAAACTAATCTTAATTAGTTTGATCACAAATTTGAGCACAAATTTGAATTCTCCATTTATTTCCCTGTCTGTCTGTAGCCTGTCTGTTGTGTGTTTCTGATCTGACCCTGTTGTCTGTGCCTGTCTGTCTACTGTGTCTGTCCTGCTGTCTGTGCCTGTCTGTCTGTTGTGTCTATCCCATTGTCTGTGCCTGTCTGTCTGTTGTGTCTGTCCTGTTGTCTATACCTGTCTGTCT
>LOJH01020208.1:0-14650 GCA_001685095.1 Ellobius talpinus
CATCCAAGCATACTCATCACAAGTTACAAGTTTCCCCTCCTCCATTTCCAGAGAACAAACCCAAAACTGGGAAGGGCAGCTGACACAACCGTCTCCTTCTGTACTGCCTGGATCAGTACAGATGCAGCTTATTCAGGATCCAGAAATGTCTTTAGGATCTTTTAAACACTGCTTCAGCAAGTAATATTTAAAACATCCAATGTCTCCAAGGCCAACTGAGTAAGATCAGCTGACCTTGGGCCCATTGCCTTGGGTACATCTTCTTCTCACTAGGGACCTAAAGAACTAACCCTTTTCTCTTGAAATCGATACTTTTTCACTCTGGTGCTGTGTCCCTCTCCAATAAGCCCTTTGCCTAAAGGTTGATCCACCCCATCTATCTCTTATCTCTCTTTCTCCGTGTTTATCTCTCTATTTCGTTTTATCTCTAACTATTTCTCCCTGCTCCTTTCAAACACAAAACAAAAGAAACAAACAAAAACCCTAACATTAACTTTCTCAGGTGTCTGTCACACTGAGGCACAGGTTTTAGGCTCTAAGCATATTCTTCTTCTCGCATGTGAACCTCTTATCCACACATTTTCATGCTCTCTAGCCCAACCAATGTCATACGATTCTAACACAGTCAGATGTTGTTCCTTTGTCTCCACCAACTTGCTGGATGAGACAGTCCCTTTTAACTAAATCCAATCTCTGTCTTTTTGACAATATAGACTATAAAAAGATTCCCAAACTTACTATATATACAAATTCTGTTGCTAGATGTATCTCCTGTGCAGTCTAACACAATAAATAACCAAGAAAATCAGAACAACATTCTGCGTAGCAGCAGTAGCAGCAGCAGCAGACATTGTCAAAGCCTTCACCCACATCCTCTTGGTGTGACGGTTCTTCTACACATGGACTGCGAACATCTGCAGTGCTCTACCTGAAGGCTTTTCCCCAGCTTGTGCAGAGGAGACTGAACACACTAGAGAACCGACCCTCCTGGGGATGTGGAATATATTTTCGGGTATATAAATCTCCAAGATACTTGCTAAGCAAGTCCTCTGCCAGTTAGTTTCACTCCTAGTTCCTGGATCTTAAGCTTTTTGTAGTTGTGTGTGCTTTGTTTTGTGAGACAGGGCCTCACTGTGTAACCTTGGCTAGGCTGGAACTCGCTCAGTAGACTCAAAGAGAAGGTCTACCTGTTGTGCTGGGTTTAAAGGTGCTCACCACCACACCCAGCTAAAGCTTTTGTTAAAGAAGATGATAGGAACAATTGGATTATAGTCTTCAGGTTCACCTGAACTTGGCGTCACCTCATTCTGATAACTTTGAGACCATTTTCCACCAAGTTAGTCTCATATGTTCAATAACGCATCTTACTGAGGAAAGGAAGTGAGAAAATGCCCTTATCTTTCTTCTCATTGTCCACAAGTCTGTCAGTCTTGTACACTGTCACATACACTTGTTAGATCATTTTAGATAGCAGTCTATGTAATGAGCTAACTTTCTCACAGAGAAACTCTGGACTCTGAGATGGTTGCAAAAATTAATTTATTTGTGTTATCTTATATTGGCAATAAAAATCTTTACTACTTTCTCAAAAAAAAGATAAATAAAACTCTGACATAAGTTTTCCCAGATATGTCCTGCAAAAGTGAGCTCCTGTTGCCACAGTGGAAACCTGTTTGCACAGTCAACACCAGTTTATCAGTCAGGGTCTCTGGAGAAGCAAGACGGGGGAAGAAGACAGGGAGAGAGCCTGCCTGTATCTATGCTCAGACTACTACAGGAGGTGAAGTGTGATATCCAGGAGTGACGGCATCAGCCCAAACTGCATCTGATCACGCAGGGTTGTGCTTGTGTGTGCAAGCAGAACTTCTCCTGCTGTTTTCTCCATTCAGCCTCTTGGGCACTCCGGATCAGGCAGGACTTCCTCAGGGGAAAAACCTTCACTTGCACACACCCAGGATGAGGCTTTACCTGTTTCTTAAGGTTTCTCTAAGTCTTTTCAAGCTGATAACCAAGATTCAAATTTTTGAAACTGCCCTCTTTCTCCTTCCTGTCTTGCTTCGCCAATCAGAGATCCAATGATAGTCAAGTCGTTGTCTAAGGACTGTTTCTCAAACATTCTAGCTTAAGAAAAACCTGCTGTGTTAAACACCTGTGAGGTCAAAATATATAGGACCACTCCAGAATCACATATTGAAATTCTAACTATCAAGGTAGTTGTATGGAGATAAAATGGGAGTAGGTTGGAGTTAGGTCATGATTGGGTTTGTACTTACATAAGAGGTTCCAGAGAGGTAGTTCTGCCTAGAGACGACACAGCAAAGTGTGCCATCTATGAGGAAGAAGGCCAGATGATTAAAGCCCCCAGTTCTTAGAAATGTGACTAATACATTTTCTAATATGTACAAACCACACGGTTTGTGGTGTTTTGTTTTAATGGTCTGAATGTAGACCTCCTTTGCCAAGAGTATAGTATTTACTTCTTCTCCATGCCCAAACCCTCTTGTCTATAAGGAAGTGGCAGCAGATGAGGGAAGCCAGCCTATGACAATGGAACATTGAAGTCAAAACCTTCAGAGACGCCCCACTCACAACCACCAAATTCCAGAGCTGCGGTGTGTGTAGACAACAGGAATACCCTGTTCCCTGTTGTTCTTTGGATCTTCTGAAAAACATTAAGAGACGAGCTTGCCCAAAGTCACCCATCAGCTAAATGACAACTGAAACAAAGACTTTAGTCTTGTGGATCTCAGATTCGGGACTGGATCCTCCACTCCATGTTTCTGTGGAAGAATTCAAGTAAGTGCCAAGTCCCACTAGAATCAGTCTCCAAATTTACAAATGAAAACAAGTCCTGGCGTCCCAACAGTCCCCATGAGCTCAGCAAAAATCTTAAAATAGAAAGTAACAGCCCTTTCCAAGCTCAGGTGTTTTGTGACTTCGAAAGTCCTTATGTGATGAGGGGACATCAATTCCAGAAGCGATTATCCAGACAAGTTAGTCCCAGGGGAGTTTTGCCATAATGATACAGACCTTCTCTAAGTTTTAGTCAAAGAGAACCAGAACTTCTTAGCAAAGAGTGGGGATTGTTAGAACTCCAAAAGCTTGGTCCCATATTCAGTTAGGGAAAGACAGAGCTCAAACGACTCTTACTCTAATGGTCATTCACTGCCATATTGCTTCTCACACAGCAATGGGACTGTGACAGCTGCCAAAAGATCAACTAAGAGCCTGAGAGGGAACGCGGGCTTATGTTTCGACTTAGAGAGAGCCAGATCCTTTCTTGCCCTCCCTGTTTTGTCCTGTCTCCAGCTGCTGAGGACACATCAGAGTTGCCCAGAAGGTGGAGCCTTTCCTGAAGAGCACAGCCTATCTGAGTACAAATAAAAGCATTTTAATTGCACATCATGAAAGTAAAATAGAAAAAAAAATAAAAATAAGGTTTAGCCACACAGCTCATGCACACACACCAAGGTGTGGAAAGTGTGAGTCAGCCCAGAATTGTCCCAGCATAGCTCCAAAGGTATTTGCAAACTGTAGGGTGGAATTGAAAGTTCTTGGTTTTTGATCTTGCAATCTCCATGCTTGGCATCCTCTCCCAAAGGAAAAGCAGAAAGCAGAGAGGAAAAGTGACATACAGGCATTCTATTCAGCATGATATGTAATGACCGTAGAGCTGGAATTGCCAAGATGGCCCTTGGAAGAATGCCAAGAAGAACAGACTGTGCATCATCCATCCCATAAAGGGGTATTATCGGCCCAAGTCACTGCATAGTGCAGTGATTTGAAAACGTCCACAAATCCTTTGCAATTCACCCCTCTCAAGAGTAGAGTGGTGATCCTCACCCCACTCCCAAAGCCACGTGAGCCTCTTTGGCTGCCTCGAAGGACAGGATGAGGTGGAAGTGTCTCTAGCAGTGTTTACTGCCACAACCTCTATCCCATGTGCTACAGTTTCTGCTGCTCCATGTAATACTCTGTGACCCATGAGCTGCCGTGTCAGGGACCACTTGTGACCATGTGGAGAGAAGAACCCCAGCCCTGTGAGTCTCCCCAGCCCAGAGACATACAAGTGAAGAGACCATCCCGGGAACTCCAGTCCCAACAACTATCTGGCTGCAGCTCCTGAGAAACTCTAAATGAGAACTGCCCAGCCATGTCCAGGCAACACGTAACATAGCAGAAGACATTATTGTTATTGGGGGTTTCAGAGTTAACTCTGTGTTTACCACATAAGCATGATGTCCTGAGTTTCATATGCAGCACCCACATAAAAAGTCAGATGTGGTGATACACTTACAATCCCTGTGCTGGTGAGGTCGAGACAAGAAGGTCCCTGGGGCTCTCCAGTCAGAGACCTAGCCTAAAAACTTTGATCCCAGGTGCCACTGAGAGACTCTGCCTCAAAAATTAAGATAGGTGGCTCTTGAGGAACAATACCAGAAACTGACCTCTGAGTTCCTCACATGTGCGAGTACACACGCATATGTGCACCTGAGCACACACACATGCACACAGTGATAAATAAACAATAAAATTTTAACAGAAATTTTTTTTGTTGGTTGGAAATGCCGTTTTGGGGGGTGGGTTATCATACCCTCCCTTGCAGTGACTAACTAACCGAGCAACGGAGGTACAAAGGGAATGTAGCCAAGTAGAGCCACCTGAGCTGGGGTCTGAACTTCGGCCTTCAGTGTGGCGCGGTTTCTCTGCCATGCATGCTGGCTGGTAAACAGAGGGAGGGTGTCAATATGTTGTGGGGCTTTCGCTGGTCCTTCACATGAGTTTCCCGGTACGTTGGCATTTTGTACCAACAAGCACGAAAAGCCCACTGCAGCTTCAGTGCGGCGGCTGCAGCGGGAGGAGGGAAATATGGGGGACCCACAGGGTCTTCCCACTCCCTTTCCTTTGCCTTTTGTTACATGTGTTCTTTAGAAAATGTTTGTCATTCGGTTCTTCCTGGTGGCTGTGTCTTGTGCCCTCATCCTCTCCCATCAGTGGTCTCAAGCCCTCTAATGTTCAATTAGAAGACCCTGCACCATGATCTCTGTCCCCATGAACAAGGGATGCACCTCACAGTGTGTCCCAGTGCCTTCTGCTGCAACATCTGTCCAGTTTGTGTACATTTCAATTTACAGTCCCTGGCTTCAGACACCGACCATGAGGTTCTTCAGTGTAGAAGTTATTTGTTTTTTTCTTGGCCTTTGTATTCCCTGATGGACCTGTGGAACTCACTCTCCCCAACCTCTCTGAATAGTATTCAGTGCCCGCTGCAACATTATCATTGCTGGTGGAGTACAACTGAGGCCACTCTGGACTACTGAGCAGCTGCCTTCTCCTCTAATTCCACTTTCTAATCCCACCTGGTCCCTAACAGACTTCAGTCCGGGGCAGTTTACCCTCTCCTGTAACTGGTTAGAAATGGTGAAAGCACTTTTATTTTTTACTTTCAGCTCCAGCTGGGCTACATATAAGAATTAGATGTTAGAACCTCTGTCACGCACGCACGCACACACACACACACACACACACACTCCACATCAGCATTCAGTGTCCAGAAGTTTATGGAACACACTGCTCTCCTCTTGGTCAGAGTGCAAATGCCCATTTAGTTCACTCCACAAACAGCTGTAAGTTGACCTTTGAGAGACTTATATAACAAAGACAGATGTTAGACCGGTGTGCTGGAAGTAGTTCAGTTGTGTCTGGGAATTCAGAGCAAGGCTGCGTGCACAGGGTGGTGTGCACAATGAAGGGCCGTTGCTCCCAGAAAATGCTCGTCCTGGAAGCAACAACGGCTCTATAATGGGCTGAAATGTAGACTTCAAAATCCCCAGGTTATTGTTAGGATTATATGTATGCTTGCATGCATATATGCATTCAATAACAATTAGTTTTTAAAAAAGAGGCTGTGAATTTGAGGAGTGAAGAGAGGTATGTGGGTGAGTATGTTGAGAAGACAGGGAAAGGAGAAACGTAACTGCGTTATAATCTGAAAAAACAATGCTTCCGATGTCTAATGAATGCCCTTCTGAGAGGAAGAAGAGGGAGATCAGAGATGTGCCAGCAGCCACCAGAAGCTAGGAGAGAAGCCAGACATGATTTCTCTCTCAGAGCTTCTGGAAAGAAGCCACCATGAGAACCTCAGACCAACGAGGAAATGAGTTTCTATTGTTGGAAACCTCCTGTTTTGTGGTCATTTGTTAGTCTCAGTCTCAGACTAATACAGGCCTTGAAGGGGGCATGGGAAGGGGTAAAATTGCTCCCTCTGAGGGATACAAGGGCAGGAAGCGAGGAGAAAGGGCCTGCTATAGGGCACTGTCTTCCAGACGTGACACAGCCCTTATTTACTCTGTCACCCTCTGGAAATCAGTGCAGATGTGACGCCTGCCCAAGACCCTCACAAGATCGGGCTTATGGATATTCTCTCATAGAAGGAATGAGGAAGGCTAGGATGGGGCCAGGCTGGGAGGTCCTGGAGAAAACCTTACAGATGAGCTGCCCCTGAGCTGTGCAACTTATATTTCTCCAACCACTCAAGAAAGCCTTGTAGGAATTAGGGCCCAAGGTCTATCTGCAGGAGGGATGGAGGGAAGGTTTTGAAGAGCAAAGGGGGAGATCAGAGAAATTGGTACAGGGGTATTGTGGGGACAACTTGGTCTTGTAAAGTGGGGCCCACTGGGGTCGTTAGTTCAAAGCAGAAGAAAGGGGGCTCTGTGGTTTAAAACTGTGAGAGGGGCTGCCTCAGAGCAAAGCACCTCCGGGCTCTTCCGGGAACTGTCTCTCAGCAAGGTCAGCAGAACCTTTTTCTGATGTGATTTGAGCAGTTCAAAGGAGTGTGACCTTATTCTGCAATCACAGGCTGGCGAAGCCTGAGACATTCCAGAAAGGTAAGCATGCCTGCAGTTTCCCAAAATAGGTAAGAAATTAACACCTCCAAAATAGCTGTGTGAGCGCCACCAGAGGGGTGCAGCCTGGTTCTGGGGCAGCCATTGCCTTCTTCCCTTCTCCTTTGTTTCTCTCCGTCTGGCCCTCTCCCACCCACCTGCCACATACTTCTCCACTCCCTACAACCCTCTCTCTTTTTCTTGCTGCCTCTGTCCTGTCCTGTCTTCTAGGCCTTCTCCTCGCCTCCCTTTCCACCCCTTTCCCTCTCTGTTTTCCCTTCTTCTCTGCTCCCCTCACCTTTCCTCCATCTTCTCCTTGAATGAGCCCCTAAGCCCACAACTGTGCTTCCCAAGGACCTGAAGCAACAGGGAGTCCCTTCTCCTCTACTCAGACGCAGGCAGGGTAGCTGCCATCCCTGGGTGGTCTCTGACTAACAAGCAGTGTGCCTTCTGCTGCCCATCAGGAAGCTTCAGGAGCTTAAGCTGTGAGGAGAAGAGGGAGGGTCCTTGCTAGAAGAGCTCTTCTTAAATAAAAATGTTTAAATCCATACCATTTTTTTCATGCAAGAAACAATCTTGGCTGATGTATTGAGCACCTACTGTGTGCCAGCTCACTGGTGTCGTAGGTATTCTAGTGAAAAGGTGCCCACGTGCAGAAGGTGTGTACATATGTAATGGGGACAGCTTATCAGAGCAGAATGTGACCATCTAACTCATTGTCCAGTCTAGGATATAGTTGAAAGCAAAAGGAACAAACCAGATCTGCTGCCAGCAAATGAGGATCCCTGGACACCCCAGCTGTGAAGATTACACACATAGGAAGAAGGAGATTGTTGTGCTTGGGCAGACACCTCTCACCATTTAGTGCAGAAGCAAATTTGGAAAGTCAATTAAGCAGTCCACGTATTATTTGCTTCAAGGTCTCACTCTAAGTTCAAGAGAGCCTCAAGTCTCAACCTTCCTGCCTTGGCCTCTTGAATACCCTCAAGTCTCAACCTTCCTGCCTTGGCCTCTTGAATACCAGGGTTGAGGTAAGTGCCATGCGCCTGACTGAGAGTTCACCTTTCAAAGGCATCAGACACCAGAAGAGCTCTGTTTTATTCCCTGGGGATCTAGCATAATGATGGAAGAAATTACTGTAATCACATCAACAGGACAAAAGAAAAAAGACACATAAGAAGCACCATCAGAAGTCAACATGCATTTTTATAAAATTCAGTCTGTGGGGCTACGAGAGAATATGCTCCGTGAACTGTCAGTGGAAGAACGCTTTCATAATGGACAGACCAATCAACATTACACTTGCTAGGCAAACACTGCAGCCGTTGCCTTTAAATAAGAACTGACAAGAATACTTCTGTTCTCACCGTGATTAAGCATTGTTCCGAAGCAAATCATGCAAAATTACAAGGGAGGGCAAAACTAAATGACACTCATTAGGAAGGAAAGCTTGCTCCCTGGGAAAACTCCATCAGGGTTGAGTGAAGTGACTGCTATAGAATGGTTGCAGAAATATCAGGAGCATTCCTTTCTTACATTCAGTGTGTGTGTTATGAATATATAATATATCCATACATACACTCATACACATATATTTGAAATTATATAAAATGCTAACATTCATAAAGGAACATAAAAAGACATCAATAATTAAAAATATAAAATGTTTCTTGAGGTAAGAGATATATGTAGAAATGCCTAATCTCATTAGAAATCATAACTGTAGTTCATAATATTCAATATTTTATTTAAACATTTTCCGAGAACAAATGGGAGTAAATAAACCTCTACATTCACATTTATTAAAACATTTTCTGACAGTCAGATCCCGGTAGTAGCTGCGGTGGCTCAATTCTTCTGTAGCTCTCCCTGTCTCCCTTCTGCTTCCAAAAACATGACCTATGGTGTGGCTGTTTCTAATGGTGTTCAATGACATGAAAATGCACAAGTTTTCAATGCCAGAAGAAGTGAAGAAACTCAAGAAGGCAGTGCTCTTCTGCCTGAGTGAGGACAAGAAGAATATCATCCTGGAGGAGGGCAAGGAGATTCTGGTAGATGTGGGGCAGACTGTGGACGATCCCTACACCACTTTTGTCAAGATGCTGCCAGACAAGGACTGCTACTATGCTCTTTACAATGCCACCTATGAGACCAAGGAGAGCAAGAAGGAGGACCTGGTGTTCATCTTCTGGACCCCCAGACTGCATCCCTTAAAAGCAAAATTATCTATGCCAGCTCCAAGGATGCCACCAAGAAGAAGCTGACAAGAATTAAGAACGAACTACCAGCAAACTTCTACGAGGAGGTCAAGGACTGCGGCACCCTGGCAGAAAAACTAGGTGGCAGTGCTGCCATCTCTCTGGAGGGCAACTCTTTGTGAGCCACCTCCAGCCCCCTGCTGCTGACTGAGGTTTCTGTCACGCCCGGTCCTGCAGTTGTTCAGTCCAAAAGAAACACACAGAAGCCTACATTAATTATAAACTGGTTGACCTATTAGCTCGGACTTCTTATTAACTCTTATAACTTACATTAACCCATAATTCTTGTCTGTGTTAGCCACGTGACCTGGTACCTTTTATCAGTGAGCGTTCTCATCTTGCTTCCTAGATCTGCTCATGAGTGTTGCAGGCTGCCCCTTTCCTGCTAGACTGGAGAGGCTGGGGGGATCTGAGTAAGGGGAGGGTAATCCCTTCATCCCAGTTGCCAAATGTCCCCCTACCCCTTGGACCATCCATCTCCCTCCACCCTGACGGTTCTGGCCTTCCCAAACTGCTTTTGATCTTCTGATNATTAACTCTTATAACTTACATTAACCCATAATTCTTGTCTGTGTTAGCCACGTGACCTGGTACCTTTTATCAGTGAGCGTTCTCATCTTGCTTCCTAGATCTGCTCATGAGTGTTGCAGGCTGCCCCTTTCCTGCTAGACTGGAGAGGCTGGGGGGATCTGAGTAAGGGGAGGGTAATCCCTTCATCCCAGTTGCCAAATGTCCCCCTACCCCTTGGACCATCCATCTCCCTCCACCCTGACGGTTCTGGCCTTCCCAAACTGCTTTTGATCTTCTGATTCTTCTTGGGTTTTTTAACAACAAAAAAAGTTTTCTGAAATAATAAATTTGAACAAAGAAATAAATCATCAGAGAGAGGGGTGGCCCTATAAAACCTGTTCTGAAAACCTGCAGTTCTTTTTTTTGGTATTTTATTATTGTTTGTTAGTTTTTAGAGTTAATTTGGGCTGGAGAGATGGCTCAACAGCTAAGAGCACTTCCAAAGAGGAGATGAGTTCAGTTCTCCTAGCACACACATCAGGGACTCACAACCACCTGTAGCTCTAGATCCAGGGGACCAAACATCCTCTTCTGGCTTCTGTGGGTACCCACTCACACAGTGTGGGTAATACTCCTCAGTACTGGAGTAATGAGTTATGTTGAATACCCTACCAACCCTAACACTACCCATCCCCCAGATGGTGCCATTCAGACTCACAGTTTCCAACTCAAGGAGCCATCAAAAATCACCTGGAAGGTTCTTAAAAATATCTGTCTCCAACACAGTCCTTGAAGAGCATCCTATGAGAGCATTGCACTTGGCTCAGAGTGTGGTGCACACACGTATGTGTTCGTAGATAAAAGTAAAATTATTTTATGTATGTGGATTGTGTTTCTTATGTGTGAGTGTATATACATGTTGGGGCACAAAGCATTCATGCTGATGCCAGAAGGAGATATAGGATTCCTGGAGGTGGAGTTTCAGAGGTTTAGGGACATCTGATTTTTCATGGGGTGATGGGATCCAAACTCACGATTGATCAGCAAGTATTCTCTCTAGCCCCAAAGCAGCAATTCTTAAGACAGAAAATGTGAGAAGCACCAGAACACTGGGAAGCCCTGAAATGACTGATTGCACCTATAAAGATCCAGAATAAAATACTGTTCTCTGATAGCATTTGATAAGATTCAAGGAAGACAGAAAAATACTGAAAAAAATGGCAGGCGGCCATTTTAAAGTTGGGAAGACAAATGATCACAGGTTAGGCCTGACTTTCTTTCTTGCATGATTCCCGATAAAAATTCATGATTTTATCCTTGTGTAAGTTTAGTGAGAACCAAGCCAGCATTGTGGGCAACATGTGAAAACTGCAGAAGCAGTCGAGACAATGGTGTCCAAGCCACCATCAACAGCCCTTTCCTCCTTCCCTTCCCTAGCTTCTCTGTTTCTGGGCAGGGCACAAGACCAGCTCTGGCCAATGGACTATGGGACAAAATGACTTGGGCAACTTCTAGTCTCAAATACAGAGGAATGTGGTATGACCTTCTGGGTGTTTCTTTCCCTTTTTATGAAGGCCAAGGAAGCCCACTACTCAATACGGTACCAAAGCTGCCATTAACTGCTCTGCCTGCCATTAGTAGATAGGGAGTAGGGTCAAAAAGCAAATATTTGTGTGAGAAGCCACTACCATCATTCCAGGGCTCTAGTCTGGGAGGTTTGAGTTATTTGGAATAACTCACCTACCCTACCACGAGCTGTCACCCAGATGGCGGAGTTCAGACCCATGATTCCAAATCACAGTGCACATTAAAAATATCTGTCCCCAAACCAATCCTTTCAGAATGTCAGGCTTGACTCTGAGTGTCGTGCAGGCATGGGATCATTTTAAGGGTTCCCCGGGGCCTGCATTGTGCACCCCCTGTTTCAAATGCCACTGCTTTAA
The DNA here is from genome assembly GCA_001685095.1 of Ellobius talpinus. Lineage (NCBI taxonomy): Eukaryota > Metazoa > Chordata > Mammalia > Rodentia > Cricetidae > Ellobius > Ellobius talpinus. The sequence goes on from LOJH01020208.1 coordinate 11,596, forward strand.
AGTGAGAAGCTGTGTGTTGCAGTGCTCATAAAGGTAACAGCACACTTGAGTCACTCTTGGGTCAATATCTGCTCTTCAGGCTTGCTTCGCTCTCTTCATACAGCAATAAGCATACCTGTGTTTTATGTTGGGTTAAACTATCCTGGTTTTACATACAGCTGCTGATTCAAGAGAAGGCATGTACATGCATACCGCATGTATGGGCAAGCATGCACATATTCTTGCAGGCCTGAGAGATGTCGAGAGGCTTGTAGGTAGAGGGTCCTCTATAACCAGGCCAGAAGGCCTAGCCTGGGAAGCTCAGCCTGGAGTGTTCAGTGTTCTATCTCTGGAACACTCGAAGGCAAGACCCTAACGGCTTTTCGAGACACTCTTACATGCTGAGGACATTTCTCCACTTTAGCCAGACTCAAGCTGAAATTGTGGGTGAGATTGCTGTTGAACAGGGTGATGATTGTTGCTGCTTCCATGCCTGGGGCCAGGTATCCTGCATACTGCAAGATTCCAGGGACAGAGGGAGTTTCCGCAAGCTGAGAGCTGGGTGGAGGCCTGTAGTGTGAAATCACAGTCCTGTTCCAGGGATGAAATGATAAGGTGTGATGATGCTTCTTTTCTCCCTCTACTCTCAGGCTTGTGTGTTGGCAGCATCTACAACCCAACACAATTCAGTGGATGAAGAGGCCTTTAAAGATAGACGGTGACCAGCAAGAAACAGTTCGTGCAGAGGCTCAAAATGACACCATCCCTAGGAGCATTCAAACAGAAAAACAAATGTCAATAGAGAGCCTGGGAAATCTAGCAAACTGCATAGAGCTAAAAGCTACGGTCATTTCAGGAATGTGACTTGTGTCCCTGGTGATGTGATGAAGGTGGCATCTCATCAGAAAAGATAAGGATTAAGATGACTAGGGAGTTGTGGGACTGGGGATGAGACACAGAGTTAACCCTCGAGCTCACCATGTCAGAGTAGTCTGTGGTTGATCCAGAGGACTGGAAAATGTTCCTTAGCAACCATGCTCTTTCTTTTATGAAAGAAGTCTTATGGTATCAACAGGGACTAGAGAGGAGCATGGTGGCTCGGGGTGCTGTGTTGGATGAAGTAGAACCCTACATAGAAGCTGGACAACCGAGCTGTCCAGGTAATAGAAGCTGGGCAAAGACCCAAAGTCCAATGATGTTCTGGGCAGATTCTATTTCCAGATGGTAAACCAGGAAACCAAGGCAAGCTCACTAGCAAGAATACAGTGCTAGCTTGTCGTTGCATTTCAAAAATTCCTGGGCCGCCCCTCACCTGAGCAGGGTGGTGACTAAATACTTGGTGGTAAACCTAGGTCCAGATCAGAGTCTACTTCTGGTTCCAGAGATGCCCTGAAGTTCTTCTCAGCAGCATTGGAATTCTCTGGGAAATCAGCGGTGACAAGTCTGCAGTTTCAAGCCAAGCTTCCCAAATGGGGGTAGGAGACCAGGATGGATATACCTCCTGTGAGGCTTTCTGTCTATACTGACCAAATTAAGACTACCCACAGGGAGTCACTATGTCATTCTCTCACATTTGGTCAGTGCTGCCTCTATCTCTGACAGTTTCCATCCCCCAGCCCCCAGTCCATGTTCATCATAACTCAGTTAATCTTCCCAACACAAGGTTGCTCAGTGGCTCTGCAAATACTCAACCCACAGCTGCTGCTTGCTCCACCACCTAGGCCAGTGGCAGACATCACTAGGTGATTTCAGTAGCCTTTCTATCCAGACCTGCGCAATGCCTTAACTGACAGTCAGAATTGGATGTTGGATGTTGCCACCTGACCTTTGCCTTTAAATCCAAGAGCAAAGCCAAATAAAAGTCAGCCCCACCGTTGATGTGGGCCTCATCTCTACAGCTCTCATTGCAAAGGCAAAACTGAGCCCTGTGGCAGAGACAATCTAGTCAGCCTAAAGTGTCCACTGTAACGTCCTTCGCTAGTCAGAGTAAAGCAGGCTCAGATTTAGAGGGAGGGGTTTCAGAATAAAAAAAATTGTCATTAAATTAGTAGAGAATGGATGGTCTAGGACTTACGGTGATTCAACTAACAAGGTATGTTTTGTTGTTGCTGATGTTATCTTTGTTTTTGATTTGTTTTTCTTTATGATGGAGTGAAAAACATACTCATACAATCATTTTCCCACTCCCGTTCAGCAGAGTATGCAGGAAATTACGTGATCTATTCAATGATTCATTATAAAACAAGCTTTGTGTTAGACTGTTGCCTGACTACTTTCTAAGAGATGGCTCCAAGCATGTTGAAGGTGGCCTAGGCTAAGTAGTGAAACTCTACTGGTTAGGTGTAGTGAGTCCCTTTCATTACATCAGCTTATGTTGGTCTTATCAGGCTATAATACCATCATAAATCAAGGAAATATGTATAAACATTTCTATAAAAAGAAGTATCAATAGTTTAAATGAGGAAAATGAGCTAGAAATAGGAGACTATAGGAGAAGTAGGGACCATCTAGTTATCACGGGAGTTGAACGCCACTATATTTGATCCATACAACCTTGGCACTGGAGTCTATACATCATTTATCAGAAACCACCTAAGATATGTCCTCTGATTTGAGCTGAGTGGAGTGTCCAAGGACCCCAAGGTAGAGGGTCACCGAGAACCTTCCAGCTACGCTACCCCATTCAAGAGCACTCTCAGGCCATGGAAGGAAGGATGGAAAAAACCCTGCAGCTCTACCTTCTATTTTAGCTCCAGACCCCTTCCTTCCCACCAATGTGTGGTTACCTGGGTGACTCAGTTGTTAGTACCACCCCCTCCCCCTACCAGCTCTTAGCTCTACCAGATAAGTCCCCTGTTCTGATGGCATGGGAGGTCCCTCTGTCTGTGTGTGGCTTTTATTGGTTAATGAATAAAGAACTGGCTTGGCCTATAGCATGGGAGGAGGAAGGCAGAGTTGGAGAGACACCATGGAGCCACCAAAGATAGGCATGCTAAAATTTTGCTGGTAGGCCATGACCTCTTGGTGATACACAGATTAATGGAGATGGGTTAAATTAAGATGTAAGAGTTAGTCA
>LOJH01020209.1:0-13310 GCA_001685095.1 Ellobius talpinus
TATTTTGGGTGTTAAGCTAGCCGTGCGGGAGCCGGGCGGGATGAAAAACAGGCCACAGCTCCATATCACTACAGGTAAAAGCCATCAGTCTTCAATGTATGGCTTCAAATTTAAGCAAACTTGAGTCTGTTTCCACCTCCATATTGTTTTAACACCATATCCTGTAGAATCTGCCTTCTCTGCAATTCCTTCTCTCCATCCCATCATATCTTCTCCTAAAGTACACCCTATTCAGCTATTGTCTATTCTTGCAACTGGCAGTTTAATCCTCACTCTGTCCATAACACAATCTATTCCTTTTAAACATTTTATCTAACTACTATTATATCGTGCCAAATATTCAAGCCATTCATTTAGCTCTCTTAATATCTAACAATTTCGTTTACATAGTTCCTATCTAATTTGTTCCTAGCTCATCTTAGTCTTTCTTCTAAATGATAATTTTAAAATTTTGCTACATTTTCTAATTAGCTATTATTTAAAATATGCTTTATGTAATTGATGCTCATGGTATTATATGCAAAGAATTAGAAAGCCAAAAATTCTACATATAGCCTACCAACTATTATTTTCTAAGTGCACAGAAGTAGTCATATAAAGAAGTATAGCCCAATCCTGAAATTTATCTTATAGGCAGAATAACAAGTACCCAGTATGCCAACTTTGAAGGTGTAATAATCATTACTTTCCCCCATCACCACAAAAATATATGGCACTAGCTTGCTACCAGATCACAAGAATTTTTGTATATCATTCTTCTATTCAATCAAGAATCATTAAAGTTAAGGGATTAAGGGACATAATAGTTAATAAATTATTATTGGAAGCCATAATGGTATCTATTGCACTATCTAGCCTGTAAGCAGAGAATATTTTACAAAATGATATATTAACTAGGTAAACATAACAAACATGAGATGTAGTGTATGCCTATAGACTTGAAAGGCTAATTAAGAAGACCATGAGATAAAAGCTGATTAGAATCATAGTGAATTTTTGGATAGCCGGAGAATATAGCAAAACCCTGTATCTAAGTAAAAATAAATCACTATGGCTAAAGAGAGTGCAAAACCTAACCTGTGGTCTGAATATACACATTCACTGTACTAAAGAAAGTGTGTTATTACAACCATATTCTTCCATTTGGTCTGACATATTTTCATCTCATCTCTGACATATTTGCTTTTAACTACCTCATATCCAGTTCCTTTGATTTCTTTGTCCTTAACTCATAAAACTTGACTATTCATTAAACTTACCTTCATTTATGCTATAAATAAATCCAAACAAAAAAGCATTAATAACTTAGAGTATCATCTATAACAGAAATGATCATAAAGGATCTAAAGAAAGTTTAATTTCTGACATTTTATTTTACATACATAGCAAATAATGCTCAAAAAAATTGGAGGGGAGACAGACCTAGAATTCATTATGTAAATAAGGCTGCCTTCAAACTCAGAGATCTGCCTGCCTCTGCCTTCTAAACACAAGGAGTGATATGTGCCACCACATCCAGATAACAGCAGATTTCTAGGGAAATCATTGTATTGGGGAGGGTAAACCATGATCTTACTATATAGTATATAAAAAAGAAGCTATTTTCAATTAAAAAAATCATCTATCCATCAGAAATTGCCAATAATCTCAAAAATTAAAATCATTTATTTAAAAAAAAGACAGAATAAAAAAGAAATCCATCAGTTCTCACAAGAGTTTAATTGGATGGTGGAAAAGGAAAATAGAATAGAGAGACGGATCCGAGCTTAAGAGAACATTCTTTTCCAAGTACCCACGTCAAGCAACTCACAATTGCCTGCAACTACAGTTCTAAGGATCTGGCACACCTCTCTGGCCTCTGTGAACACTGCACTCATGTGCGCAACTTGCTCCACCCATATACATAATTAAAAATAAACTGGACAGTGGTGGTGCACACCTTTAGTCCCAGCACTTGGGAGGCAGAGGCAGGCGAATATCTGAGTTTCAGACCAGCCTGGTATACAGCGCTAATTCTAAGACAGCCAAGGCTGTTACATAGTAAAACCCTATCTCAAAAAACTAAATACATAAATAAATCTACAACTTATTTCAAAAGTAAAGGAGGAGGCAGACCTAGACCAGATTCTTTCAAGTAATGTTGGTGCTTAATGCCAGAAGCACCAAAATTCTAAATGGGATTCAACATGGAAATGGGACTCTATTTAACAATTCTTATGTCATCTGCCACTACACCCCCCCACTACAGGTTTTCTTTGTGTAGAACTAGCTGTCACAGACACAGCTCTACAGACCAGGATAGCCTTTAACTCAAACTCAGATCTCTGCCTCCCAAATGTTTGGATTAAAGGCGTGAACCTTTTTTAAATACATTTTTTAAAGTGAGCTATTAAAGCACGTTACATTTTCTAGTAAAATGATAGATAAAAAGCCAAGTGTGGTGGAACATGCCTACAGTCACGGCATTTTGGAGGGTCACAGGATCTTCACCTACATCTGAAGCTGTTTTAACTCAAAATAAGCAAGCATAGTCAAGATTAAAAAATTCCTGAGTTAGGTGCCAACAAAGTAGTGCTGTTGAGAACTGACCCAGTGCTCTATCCTAAATCTTAGCAAATTCAAAGTGAGACCCTCTCTCCCAGATACTTAACTCCAAAGTACTATAGAAAGTAAGCTTTCAGAAACATTTATTTAGCTCAAGTGTGTTAATGTGTGCCTCTAACCTTGGCACACAGGAAACTGAAGCAGGAAGATCATGAGTTTAAGGTCAACCTGAGACACCTAGTAAGACCTTTCTCTAAAAATGAAAATAACAAAATAAAAAAAATTCTTCAGAACACACACCTTTATTCATGTGACAGTGAATAATAGTAAAACTGCTTTCTAGAAAGATAAGGTAGTTAACATTTGTATAAATAAGAGGAAATTGCAAATGTCTGACACAGAGTCCAAATAAACATGCTTCTTAAGAGAGAAATCCCTCAATACATTAATAAGGTTCAATGAAGGGTTTCTGGTGACACTGTTAAAACTGATCAAAAGCAATCATCTGTGTATACTGATCTAGAAATGATGAGAAAATAACTGTGTTAGAATTATATAGTTCATAACATTAGCTGTTTCCACTCTTTAACCACACAACTTAAAATAACTCTCCGAAGTCACCTTTAACCCCCTAACTTCAGGTTCTTAAGTTTTTAGCACTCTTACCTTCCTTTATTTAGTTTCTATACTCAAACATTTTCCTGACTTTTTTTTAATCACACCCTCAGTTATCAATTCCTATGGATGTGCTAGATCCATAAATGCATTGTCTCTGTTGTGGTTTGAATCTTAAATGTCCCCTAAAACCTGTATGTTGAAGACTTAGAGCCCCAGTTTGTGAGGTTTGCTCGGAAGTTACAGAACCTTTAATGGTAAGCCTTAGTTTAGTTGGAAGTTAAGTCAAATAACTATAAACGTAGAATGTCCCCGTAAAAGGAAAACTGGGTCTCCTGCCCACTCCTCTCCCTCTCTGCTCTAAGTCCCCCAAGCTGAGTGGCTTGGCTTCACTCTACCATGGTCAGCATCATAAAGTCTGTTCTCCCCACAGACCCTAAGATAAACCAAGAACCGAAGCCTCTAAAAACATGAACCAAAGCAAATGGTTTCTCCTCAGGTTGATTATCTGGGGTATTTTGTCACAGCAAAAGACTGTGAACTTACATTGCATTGCAGTCTAATGTGACCATGTGGGTGTCAAGTTCACAAGGGGTATTAATCTTCATCAACAACCTGACTGAATTTAGTATCTCTAGAAGCATCCCTAGTGCTTGCTTATGAAGATGTTTCCAAAAAGGATTAACCAAGGAAAAAGACCCACCCTGAAACAGATAGGACACCATTCCTCTGCCTGGGGACTCACAATGATTAAAAGAGGGAAGGAAAAGCCAGCAATCTGCTTCTTGACTGTAGAGACAATATAACCAAATGTCTAACATTCCATCCCCATAACCACTCTTTCCCTGCTATGATGGACTGTATCCTTTAACCACGAGCAAAAAACTAAGTCCATACCCCCTTGAAGTTGTTTCCTGCTAAAGCACGTGGTCACAGCAACAAAGAAAGTAACCGAGCTGAGTCAATGGTGCGGNGGGGGGAGGCTCTGGCTGTCAAATATGACAGAGCCCACATGAGGGAAGGTGAGAACCAATTCCCACAAAATGTCCTCTGATCTCCGCACACATGCCCACTCAAATACAGAGTAAACAAGCAAATGGAATGTTTAAAAAAGAGAGATTGAGAAAGAAAAATAAAACTCAGGTTCCTGCCTCCAACATGGTACTATAGTATAATTTATCTGCTGTCTCAAAGTCCCTACTTATTCTTTCCGAATGCTCTAGGAATCTGACCAGCTAGCCTGTGAGTTCTATGAAGACAAATTTTATGTTTATTCTCCATTATGTTCTTAAATTTAGAATAGTTCCTGCTATGTTAAATTAATGGCTTAATTTCTCCATCATCTGCTGTATAAAAACCAAAAAAAAAATACACACTACAAATGCCTGGTCAATTTATGTTAAGACTTTTGGACAATATCAAGGGCACTGAAAATGTAACTGATATTTGTAGCAACTAGTTCTAAAATTAGAGTAAAGATTTCAATGAAGGAGAAATTGGCTATACTGAAACAAGAAAAGGTCAGAAGAATAAGAAAGCCATCTATAAACTGGGACAAATTATTTGGATCTTAGTACTACTAGTTTACAGAAACTAGTACTAGTACAGACATGGTATAAATCTAAACTGGTAAAAAGAATCATTCAAGGTAATAAAAGTGTTAAAACCTGAGTTTTATGTATTCCAAAAGACAGTGACTGTACAAATACACTAGGATTATGATTTAAGGAAAGTAACACAGCTCACAGGCTGTAAAGATGGGAAGGAGATCCCAGACAGCTCATTTGAAAGATAAAACTCCATCCTAAGTGAAACTGATAGATCACTTCCAAAGAAAAACATTCAGTTTAAGCCACAGCTAGAACTTGAGAACTCAGAAATGTAGTTCCACACTTTTCCTACTAAAGTAGTTCACTGATCACTCTTTTTGCTAACTTTAAAGAATAACTGATCATTTGAACAAGTTAGCACCTTTCAAATGAACTCCTTTAGAGAGACATATCTAAAATTCTAACACTAACAATGAGAAATCTTCAACAGAAAACACCTGATAACTACCCAACTACGAGAAAATCGGTCTATTAAAACAGAAAATATCAGCAAGATGGTCATAATTATTATAGAGTTAAATAATTTCTCATCTATAAAATATATTCAAAGTTAAATTCCAAGCAACTGAACATCTTTACACTACAAACATAATTTTCCTATGGTTACTCAATAAAACTTTGACATTTTAAAGAGAAATACCTATTATTTGGTTCTATTCTGTTCTAATTCTACCCCCACTTGCCATTTTTAAGAATCTATATCAGACTAAATTAATATAGTGAGGAATATGAAGTACTAAAAGTACTCTAAAAATGTATAAGGATTTTGACTATTTGAAACAATAAATTTTGAATCTATTTTAAGCTGTATAAAAAACAGTTTATAAACTGTTGATCTATTACACAGTCTCCAAATGGTGGTAAAATAAACTCCAGAAAGAATCAATGACAGCTTGGACAAGTCTGAAAAACAAACAGTACAGGAACGGGAAGAGAACTAGGACATTCCTTTTCCTTTCCTTATTCTTAAACCTACTAATGGGCTACAGAAATAGTTACTGCTCCCAGGCTTTCAGACTGTCCTTTGTTTAAGTAATGGAAGTTGATTTACCCTCTGACACAGTGCTAGCCTTAAACTACCAGGTACTCACCGAGTTAGGGTAGTTCAAGTAGCAGATCTGACAAGGCATATCCTGTGCTGATGACCTTGTATTCATCTGGCGTGTTCGAGACTTTTTACTTGGATTAATTACATGACACTCAGCAAAGAGCTTCTCCAGGTTTCCATCAAAGTACCTGCATTATTTAAACAGAAAGGATGAGAGCCCAGCAAATAGCACAATTAGAGCTCTCCAAAAAAACTGACTTCCTGTAAGGAAAGATCAATTAACTAAACTAAAATAAACCAAGATCAAACCCATTCTGGTCAAGACAGGAAAATGGCTAAATGACAGCAAACAGAGGATGTGCATGTGAGGTTGACTTTTGGCTTTTCTTTTAACTTTGTTTTTAAGTAGGCACCTTGGAAGGTTAAGCAATTAGCATTTAACACAACTGTAACTAAAATTTTAGGATAAAAGCTGGGCTACAGCCACTATTACTTGTGAAGAGTAACGCTATTTTAAAATTAGGCTGTATTTTATACAAATGAAATTCACTTTAGTAATAATTTTAAACTATTTTATAAGAGGCAATGATTATATGTCTCACTGTATACAATACTTGCTTTCCACAAATTCCTCTGAATTATTTAACTTACTGAGAAAGGAGAAGAAATGAAACAGTGTATCTTAAAACAATTACATCACATAAACTATATGCCCATAGAGTAAATGGTGAACTACCTTGTGGATGATAATCATAAATGCCAAGGAAAATGTTTCCCAACTGAGTCATGGTCCCCAGTCCTCTGAAATGTCTTTTTGGTTGTTTTTTTTTTAAGATTTATTTATTCTTCATACAATGTGCTGCTGGCATGAACAGAAGAGGGTGCCAGATCTCATTACAGATGGTTGTAAGCCACCATGTGGTTGCTGGGAATTGAACTTAGGTCCTACTAGAAGAGCAGGCAGTGCTCTTAACCTCTGAGCCATCTCTCCAGCCCTAGGTTTTGTTTTTTCAAGACAGGGCCTCACTATGTAGCTCTTGCTGGAACTCACAGATTCTCCTGCCTCTGCCTCTCCCAAGTGCTGGAATTAAAGGCATGTACCACTATACACGGCGTGAAATATCTTAGTATTTAAAAGGGAAGATGTAAATATTTTCAATTTGTAAATCAATAAAACCAGATATAATATTAATAAAGAATCTGCTCAATTATGTTTTTAGCTTTACCCAAGGCTGTAATTACTATTATGTTTGTTAAGCGTGAAAGCTCCTTAATGAGTGTGCAGGCCAAAGGTAAACTTTGGTTATTGTTTGCTTTCTGCTTTGTTTTTTGAGACAGAATTTCTTATTGAACCTGGAGCTTACCATTTCGGCTACACAGACTGGACAGCAAGCTTCAGGGATACCACTCTCTGCCTACTAGCACTATGGTTATAGATATACATCATCAAACCCAAGTTCTTGTTCTTTCAATATAGGTACTGAGGATCTGAACTCAGGTATTGATGCTCACCAGGCGCTACCCACTGAGACATCTCAACCAAGATTTCCAGTATTTTTTAAATTTCTTAATTAAATGAGTGTTTATTAGGGTGATGGGGGGCTTCTAGAGTCAGTTCTCTCATTTTACCGTGTGGGTCCTAGGGTATCTAATTTAGGTATTCCAACTTGGCAACAAGCACCTTTATCTGCTAAGTGATCTCACCAATCCTGGTTTCCAGTATTTTTTAATGAAGGTTTTCTTAAGCATTTATGAAAAGTATAGAAAAAGATGTTTCTATAGAAAATTCACTCATCTAAGAACAAATATTATGATTCTTCTAAGATTAATAAGTATATTTTTAAGTACTTTAACTATAGTATTTCTCAAGAAATATTCAAGCCATCAATCAAAATGTCAACATATTATAAAGGAAACATAAATTTAAAGTTGTCAGTAATTCACATAAATACACATTATGTGAATTACTGACACCTAAAACAATGTGATTCAGATAATGAGAAAAAATAAATATCTAGCAAAATCAAAAATGTTGTCTTATAAATTTTACCTGAGAAACAAAAGTTCAAATTTTATATAAAAAGGAGAAAGAAGAGAATACACTAAACACAAATTTGTAAAGACCTAAATATCCTTTCCTAAAAAGAAAAATCATGTTAATAAAGACAAACTTTGGCTACCCTAAATTACAACACGGAATTGGTGGACTCTCCATACTTTAGTTAACATTCTAGACAACATTTCATGCATACACAGCCACACAGATATATCTATAGTGTACCACACTCTCTGGTGTACATACAGCCTTCATTTCTTTACTAAGCAATATCTAGCAGACATTTGTCAATCAATACATGTCTGCACAGTGTTTCATCTTTGTACGTATGTACTGTAATATACTGAATAAACCCTATGCTGAAGGGCATTTAGATGGTCCACATATATACAACTAGGCTGAACTCTTGGGCCATCTGACAGTGTTATGTCAAGTCTTATATTTCTGCATTAGTAAAGAGTCATTCTAAAATACAAAGTCTCTCTAGCCAAGAACAAAGTATCTTTTTTTCTTTTGGGGGGAGGGGGTTCCAAGGAATGTTTTCTCTGTGTAGCCTTGGCTTTCCTGGAACTTGCTCTGCAGACCAGGCTGACCTTCCCCCAAACTGTCTTTTTCAATACTTGATGATTCCTTTGACTATTTTTCCCTCTCAGAGATTTTACTTTCCCCACTTTGCAGGGTCTACAAGTTTTACTTTCCCCACTTTGCAGGGTCTACAAGTTTTCAGTAAACTTATTCTCAGAAGTTAAGGTACCAACTCAGTCCGAATTCCTTCTCTTCAGTTTTTGTGTGGATTTTTTTTGGGGGGGGTGAGAAAAGGTCTCTGTTATATATCTCTGGTTGTAATGGAAATCACTATGTAGTCCAGGTTGGCTGACCTTGAACTCAACAGAGATCCATCCACCTGCCTCTCTGCCTCCAGAATGCTATGATTAAAGGTGTGCGCCTCCACAGCCAGGTAGTATATTACGTAAAGATGGCATAAGGAGTTCGTGATATAACCCCTAGAAGTCAAAGAACTATTAAAAATTACCTAGGCAAAGCCAAGTATAGTGGTGTATTCCTGCAACCCCAAGCACTGAGGAGGTAGAGAGGAAGGAAGACCAGGAGTTGAAGGCTGTCTCTGGCTATAAACCAAGTTGGAGAACAACACGAGCTACATGAGATCCTGTAGGAAAGTGAACAGGAACTTAAGAATACACTCACATTTCCAGGCATAGGATTTTTTTTCTTTCCATTTAAAGTTAAGCTTCATTTACAGGAAATATACAATTTAAGTGTTTTGTTTCAGTATTCAATCTCCCATCCCACATTTCACTGAGAACATTTTATTAGCCATTTGGACAGACTTTACTAGCCAAGACGACAATCCCAACCTTTTGGAACTGCACACAGCCTCCTCTACTAATTCTGTTTGCTTCCAATGTCACCTGTCCTATACTTTATCTATGACACTGAAACCTGCTTGATCAGTACACACAGAGGTCAGGCTGTAAATACCAATACTAGGGTCAAATACAAAACCCAGATCAATGTGTTGCTGGGTCCCAAAACTAAAGTTTTCACTACTGTGGGACTACTACTGCCCCACAGATTTTCATTTCTCTTGATACCCAAATCATGGCAGTATATCTATCTAGCTTTGGACTATGAGCAGTCCCAATGCTCTAGCTGCCCAAGTCAGTCTGTTTCCACTCTCTTATACACAGAGACAGAGCTTACAGATGTGAAGATCCCTCATCCTTTTCACGTGACTCAATGCCATTATGGATAAGAGAAAGAAATAGCAAAGCATACAGACCAGGAGGCTGGCTCCTTTCCTAAGCTAACAAAAAAAATTTAATTTGCATTTATTAAATGGTCTGTTTACTCTGGACTCTACAATGGTTATTTGGAAGACTATTAGAATCTAATTTAAGTTTGGGAATGTTACTCAAGCTCAGGCAGTAGAGAATTTGCCCAGCATGCATGAAGCCTGAGGTTCAATCCCCAGGACTGCATAAACAAAATATATAGTCACAATGCTAGGGAGGTAGAGGCAAGCATATATTCTTTACATTTATTAAAGGTGTGTGTGGGAATGAGAGTGCCATGGCATATGTGTGGAGGCTACAGGACAACTTGTTAGAACCAATTCTCTCCTTCTACCATGCGGACCCAAGATTAAACTCAGGTGGTCATGTTTGACAGAAAGAGCCATCTCACTGATCCATACATAGCTCACTGCTTAGTACTTTGAAGATGAGTATTTCGCTTGTTTCTATACATATACAAGTGGTTGTACTATAACACAGAATTTACTCTTTAAATGCCTCCCCTAACCTAGTCAAATGGTTGCTTTAAAAAAAGTTAATAAATGGAACTTCAATCAGCATATAGAAAAAAATGTAAGCTTAATAAAGACACAAAATTAAGCTGAGGGCTGGAGAGATGGCTCAGAGGTTAAGAGCACTGACTGCTCTTCCAGAGNTTCTGGCCAGCAAGCATACAGACAGACAGAACACTGTGTATATAATAAATAAATCTTTAAAAAATAAAAAATATTAATTAATTAAGCTGAAGTCATGGCTTAGCAGTTAAGAGATCTGATTGCTCTTCCAGAGAACTAGGTTTGATTCCTGGCACCCACATGGCAGTTCACATTCATCTGTAACTCTAGTCCCAGGGGATCCAATGTCCTGTTCTGATTTCCAAAGACACTGAACACACATGGTACACAGCTGTACAATCACAAAGGTAAAACATCCTAATTATAAAATAAAATGAAAAAAGATACAAACTCTAGGCACAAAATAAAACCATTTTCATCTGATCTTACAACAAATCAATACCATTCAGAATCAGCAAAAATTCTCTAACTCAGTTTTTTCCATTGCCATGCTACAAACCTAGTATCTTTGGCTTTTCAGGCAAACACTCTACTACTGAGCAATAAACTTTACCAGTTTTTTTTTAACCAGTTCTTTTTGGCTACTAGAAAACTTGAATACTAAGAACGTGTTGCTGATAAAGCCAATTAATACATATTTTGTATGTTAATGTGTAATATATATGGTTGACTTAGCTATTTTTCTTGTTGGTATAATCAAATTTCCTGACAAAGGCAATTGAGGGAGAAAATCTTAGCTTATAGTTCCAGAAAGATAAAGCCCATCATGGGAGGAAGACCTAGCAGCAGGCAGGAAAGAGAAAGCAGCAGGAGCAAGAAGGAGAGTAGGTTTTAAGACATCAAGGCCCACCTTCAATGAACTACTTCCTCCAGCAAGGTTCCACTACCTTCCCAAACAAGCTGGGGAGTACAAGTGTACAAACATGTGAATCTAATAAGGGACATTTTACATTCAAAACACACAAATCCTAAGGTCAGTTTTATGTCATATGCAAGTTACTGCAAAGAGACACTAGGCACAAAGGAAATACAGTGCCTGAGCTGAGTAGCACCCAACAGAATCTATATCTGTGAACTCACTAGTACTATAGTATATATGTATGTATGAATATATGTATATGTATGTATGTATGTATACACAACTACAGTTGAATAATGCCTCTTCACATTTCTTTCCACTACAAATGACTCTCTGTAAGGTCTGTGTACAATTTTTGATAAAATATAACTTCTATTATTCTATGGATTTATGACAAATCTAATTTTTCCAGTTCTAAGCCTTGTGCGGTATTCAATTTATTGTTAATCATTGGGGAAAATATCAAAGCAAACCTACAAATTTCAAGCTTGTGTTGCTCCCAGATCAACTGCCTATTCACTAAGATATAACACTATTTATGAACAAGTTCCATGAACATGGGCTGGGATTTTTTTTTTCCTTCAAGTCACTAAAGTGTAAGTCTAATAATCACTTTTAAAGCTATTACTGAGACATCCACTCTTCTCCAGAATATGCCATATACTTTTATTTTTTGAAAGTAATATACATTTTGATGCTTTAAAGACTACATTTTTAGTTTCATTACTATTATTTTTAAGTTTGAGTTTATGGTTTTTGTTTTTTTAAACTTCACACCTATGCCTCGAGTGCGAAGAATACAGGCACACATCACTATACTTGGCTTACTATGTTTTAAAGGGTGGATTTCTTTTCATCAGATGTCTTCAAGTCTAAAATGCTTTGGACCCGAAATATCATGATTTTACAAGAGAAGAAATTTTCATGTAGGCAAAAATTTCCATCTATTAAGGTGTTTGTTAAGCAAGGAGCCTTGCCTGGGTTGTCTGAGGCAAGGCTCCTTGAAAGAAGGGGAGGAGGTAGGGAGTCAGAGGGAGAGAGAAAAATAGTATCTTAGAATCAATTGGAGAGGCATTTATTTTGCATGGGAATTGATAGATTTGTATATACACTGATACTTTACCAATCTAGAAAACTCTCATCCCAAAGACTATCTCTCATTCTCTCCTCTTCTGTATTTTTCATCTTTTATTAGCTTTAACTAACTTTAGTCTTCTCCTGTTTACTGAAACCTCACTAAGTTACCATTATTTTACATTTCAGTTACAGAAATTGACTTTGACATCTGAAAGAAAGTTTGTACTCACCTTTCCTAGTGATAGCACACTTGATTTAGTCTATGGCAATTCTAGTATTTGAAGTTCCTGGTTTGGCAGGTTTAATTAGAAAACTAAACTGAAGGGGCCAGCAAGATGGCTCAAGAAGGAAGGACTCTTGCCATCAAGGTCTGAAAATCTGCATTTACTCCCTAGAATTCACGTGCTGGAAAGAATCAACTCCACAAGTTTTCCTCTAACCTCTACATGCATGAACACATATATACACTTGCGCGCGCGCACGCGCACACACACACGTAAATAAGCAAACAAAGTTGGGGGGGTAAAATAAGTAGTTTGAGGTCTTAAGTTTTCTTTCCCTAGTCAGATTTATATTTGTTGCTGTTAGGGAAAAAGAGACAATAACAGTTTGTGATCATCTTAACCCAAGTTTAAAGCTTTAGATTTTCTAAGCCACTTCACTGATGTAAGTCAATCTCCAGGCTTCACAAAAAGTAGTGTATCAAATTCGACCATACTTCACCGGCCTGGTACTCCTTCTTAGCTCCATTCTTAAACTAACTCTTCTGGATTAGTATTACAGACTGGGAGTCTTGGCTTATTTTCTCCAGATTCAGGCTTCCTTGAGACTTCCCATTCAATTCTGTATTACTAACACTTTTATGTTCTAATTTCTTAAAAGATGTTTCAGGATTTCATCTAACCATTCCCATTACCTTTAGAGGAAGAGCCCAAATTACCAGCAGGTTCCCTGAATCTCCTGTATTTTTCTCTCACATAAAGTTCTACATCACTTCTACCTAATCTTTCCTACCTACTTAACTGTCATTGCTCATACTAGGCCAGTATTTTCCTTTAATCTAGGGTGTGTGTGTGTGTGTGTGTGTGTGTGTGTGTGTGTGTGTGTGTGTG
>LOJH01020210.1:2247-16413 GCA_001685095.1 Ellobius talpinus
TATAACTAAGGAAAACTATAATTATAACTATCTATTCTTTAACTCCATCAAAGAAAGATATATTACCTCAGTTGACAGGAAGTGCATTGTAAGCAACTTGTGAAACTCTAAAATTGACAGAGACATCTTGCTGCCTGGACTGTCATCCAAAGTTCTTCTGTAACATTGGGGTATCCAATCTACAGCCTACAGGCTCATGGTACTTGGCAGACTTTTCAATGAATCAGAAAATTTCAAAGACAGTTCTGCCTATATTGGCAGTTTGTCAGTAACTTTCTTCTGTGTCCTGCAGAATGTCTGGCCGACTCTTTTATGAAGGAAAAACCCTGAAGGATCATCTCACCTTTAGGCAAATTCAGCAGTCATTCTTCTGTGGGTCCTGCATGTCCAGTTCCTACAGCATAACATCAAACAGTCCAGGCAAGAGCAATTTCTTGCCCAAGTGGCTAGCAAACTCCATAAGGATCCTTTTGATGCCCATATTCTTCGAAGGCATATTGCCCTTTGAAGCAATTTGTGCTGCCAAGAGCAAATGTGTCTCATTGTCATGAAAATGCTAACTTCTTAAATATATTTAAATGCCATATTATGAAGGTCTTTGAAAGGTTTGAAGAACATCTCTCCTTCTGAAAGATTTCTCTGTATATTTAGAAAACCTAACTGGCATAACTACAAGCTTGACTATTATAGATGACTATCTATTAATGTGTATTTCCTAATTATACATTACATTTTTAAATGAGCTGCACAAACACAATATTTTAATCAAGAGCATAAATATACATATAACAAAAATTGACCTTAAATTTGTATCAATAGACCAAGATCCATACTTATGCAAAGTATTCATCTCTATAGTATATCCCCATTTAAATGTAAACAAACATTTATACACAATATTTGTTAGATTGCACATAGGTCTCTTCAAACTACTTTCTGCTTTTTGCAGGCCGAAGTAATTTTTGCTGTTGATGAAGACCTTTCAGGGGGTCTTGGTCCATCAAACCATATTAGCCTGGAAGGAATCCACAGGTTCTCATCTCCTGTGGAAACAAAAGCAGAATCTGTTTTCTAAAGCAACACATCCTCAGACCAAAATTTTGAAGTCAAGATACCTTTAAAATATATATGTTGGTTTATCTTAGCAGCCCATACAATGAAATGTCTCTCTGTAATTAGCTCATTCACAGTCAAAGAATTCAAAGACAACACAATAATGTACATAATCCAGACTCTCTGTGTATATTCCATCTTTATGTGACCTATTTTTCTTCCTCTACTACATTCTACCAGTTTAATATTTATTTTATTACCTTTACTCCTTTAATCTATAACTATGTGTACTCTTTCATATCATAACTGTCTATATTCTTTTTACTCTCTCTGTGAAGCCTATGTACATTCATCTAACACTGTGACACATTTAGAGGTCTTTTCCATCTGAATTTGTCTTTATTGTGTGTATATCTGTCATTATTTTTGACCAGGAGTGCTTTTTAAAAAAATGCTAAGCTGCTGTGGGACAATGGTCTTTTATCCAGTCACTTGTATTATTTTTAATATAATATTGATTGGCCAGTAGCCAGCCAGGAAGCTTAGGAGGGGTGACCAGGCAGGAAGTAGAGGTGGGGCAATAAGAATGCTGGGAAGAGGGAAGTGCAGTCTGCAGTTGTGACCAGATGCAGAGGATGCAAGATGTGACTGCCTCACCGAAAAAGGTACCAAGCCATGTGGCTAACACAGACAAGAATTATGGACTAATAAATGTTATAAGAGTTAATAAGAAGTCTGAGATACTAGGCTAATCAGTTTATAATTAATGTAGACCTCTGTGTGATTTCTTCGGGACTTAATGACTGTGGAAACCAGGCAGGACAGAAAACTCAGTCATCAGAATGGCACCTAACATGGGGTTGTCATCACTGAGCAGGTGTGGCTTGGACCAACTCCTTGGTCCTGCCTGTTGGCTCCATCCAGTCCAATATGGCAGAGGCATGTTCACTGCCTCTGAGTGCCATGCATGCTGCCCCAACTCCAGGGTCACAGAGGGTCTATATCACCATTAAGCAACTAGTAGCATGCTGCTCACAAACCATGTTCAAGTGCTCGACCTCCTGAAAGAGTCAGAGTTCATGCTGGCAGTATGAACCAGGTGCCACCATTTCTTATGCTGAGTCAGTAAACCTTCTCTTAAAGGAGCCATGGCATTCCTGAGCCCTCCTGATCCCCACCAGCAAACAAAGCCCACCCCCACCCAAAAATGCCAGGTACCAAGAAGCTATGCTTAACTATGTTCTTTTGTGCCTAGAATTCCTAGTCAAGCTTTCTCAGGTTTTAGGTGGATGTAGTCAGCTTCACAATGGCATGCCAACCTGTTCTTGGAGGCTGCTTGTTCGTTTCCCGGCCACCCCAACCTAAAATAATCACACAGAAACTGTACTATCACAACACTGCTTGGCCTATTAGCTTAGGCATATCCCTGACTAATTCTTATATCTTAAATTAACCCATCTCCATTAATTTGTGCATCAACATGAGAACATGGCCTACCAGCAAGTTTCCAATTAGCAGCTCGTGTCTTTCTCCTCCAGCAACTACATGGCTTCTTCTTGACTCCACCTACTCTCTCCTCCTCTCTGCTTAGACCTCCTGCCTTGCCCTATTCTGTGCTGCAATAGGCCCAAAGAAGCTTCTTTATTTACCAGTGGTATTCACAGCATACAGAAGGGAATCCCACATCATTCATATANTATATATATATATATATATATATATATATATATATATATATATATATATTCTTAAGGGTATACCAGCTATAAAAATGAGATGAGATGAATGAAGAATTTTCTCTTAATTAGTCTACTCATTAGAGGTGTTCTATCAATGTTTGCTTTTTTGTGATGTCTAAAGAAATTCAAAAAGCTTTCCTGGAAGCATTCTAGAAACAAAATGATGCCATTTCAGCAAGTTGGGAAATCAAAGTACGTTTGAGGGAATGTGTAGAAAATAAGTAAGCTATGTTTTAAGTATGCTCTGTGCCCAGAACATGGGAGCCAAGTCAAGTACTTCAAGCTAGCCAGTACTTTTCCCTTTCTGCAAACTTTTTTTTGCTTCTTTTGCTCTTTTTTATAACTGAGTTTAAAATTGGTTAGAAAAAACGCTATTTAACTGCAAAATCCCAGTAAGCAGTATTGTTCTAAAAGTGAAAGGAGTAGTCTCTGAGGAGGCAAACTAAATATTGTGTGAAGAACTTCTCTCTAGGGTAAATGTTTCCCATTTTCAGTCTCTTACAACTCAGCCCTCTCTGAGGAAGTTTCCTAATACTTTCATTGATAATCTGAATGATGCCTCTCATAGCCTTCTCTGACCTGTCACTCATTCCTGCCTCTACACACAAGGGATCACGAATGCTAGCATGGTTGGAAAAGAGCTTTCTCTAAATTTGGACATAAGCTTCACTGTAGTGAGCTAGTACTAGATGGAAATAAACAATCATATCTTTCCTCACGCATACTTGTGGATTTTCAAATAGAAATAGTAAATAAATTAAGCCCCAAAGAGAAACGTTTCCACTGAAGTATCAAAGGGGTGCTTGTGCCACTAGTGTTTATTAGTCTCCCTCTGGCTGTTTGAGGTCGCTGCATCAGGAATTTTAATGATCTAGATTTTGTATTTAATTGAATTCTCACTGTAATATATATCTAAAGAGGTCACTCCCAACAAGAATTTGCAATTATTTCAGAGTTTACCAAAGTAGCTTCATATGTATTTGAGATATGTGAGGCAGGAAAGGATGTGGCTGTTGTTCTTTTCTGATGGAGGTTAGTATAAAAGCAAGCCCTGCCATAATGATGGGACCAGATTTCAAAGAGAGACCCTTTCAATATAAATTTAGAGTGAGTTATGTCTTAAAATTATTTGTTCTGATCATATACAACTTGATTGATACATACAAAAATCATGAAAACATAGTAGGAAGTATAATTAATTTTCTGGGCAAAAGTTCCCAGTGTATAAGTTTAACACTTGTTGAGAATGCACTCATAATGTCTTACTCTGGAAAAGTCACAAATATACCTGGGGCAAAATAGAATCATTTATTACCATCCAGCATGTGTTCAAAAGTGTCTTTCCAATCACAGTCCCTTAAAGGAAATCTAATATAATTCCTATAAGACTAAATGATGAAAAATTCCTTCTCATTTATATATTACAACTCTGTATTCAGTTGACCATAAGTGATAAATCTGTGTGAAAGATAAGAATACTAATTTATTCCATAAATCTAACACAAATATTCATTTTACTTTAAAGATTTGCTTAGTTTTATTTCTGTCTGTATACATGCATTTCTGTGTATAGGAACCCATGGGGGCAAAAAAAAGTGAGTAATGGATCTCCTGAAACTGGGATCCCAGCTTATTGTGATCTGCCCAACATAGGTTCTGAGAAGCAAACTAAATTTTTCTGGAAGAGCACCAAGTGATCTTAAGTGTTGAGCCTTCTCTCCAGTGCCTGTCCTGAATATTCTGCATGAACCTGGCATTTCATTTTCTTGTGTGGGAGGTTCTGAGAGACCATAAATGCACAGAGTAGCCTTCAAGAAGTAAAGAGCACACTGTTTGCTTCTTTGGAGACAAAGAACAAGCTATAGTTGCAGGAGCTGTGGTTGTGACAGAGTAGATCATGTTTGTATTTAATTATTTATTTGTGATAACTTCTAAATTTTTGAATGTGTATTTATTATTTAATTTTTTAGAAATATTTAAAAGTATATGTGTGTACATGCATGCCCTTGTAAGTAATGCTTGAATTTTATTTGGAGCCTACTCTTTCTCTAAAGATAAACTATCAGTTGACTTTCCTGTGACCAGTGACAGCAAACGGACAAAACCAAAGCTTTGAAAAGTCCTGAGATGATTACTACTATCACAGAAATTGACTTGACAAACAAGAAGGTTGCTGATGAAAGAGGGTTTCTCTGCCTTTTTGTGCCAGAATTGAGACATAATAGAGAGCTGAGCATCATTGGTACTTCAAGCCCCACCAGGCAAAGTCCATTTTCTATCCAAGAAAACAGTGTGTGTTTCTTAATCAGGGAATAGGTGGAGTGAAATTCTCATATGGTA
Organism: Ellobius talpinus; assembly: GCA_001685095.1. NCBI lineage: Eukaryota > Metazoa > Chordata > Mammalia > Rodentia > Cricetidae > Ellobius > Ellobius talpinus. The sequence goes on from LOJH01020210.1 coordinate 7,380, forward strand.
ATACATTTGAGTTATTCATAAATTTGAATTCTATTCCTCTCAGACCCACATTTTTATTCTTGCTCTTCTTTGTAAGACATTCCAACAACTATCTGGTTTAAATTTTCTTGTTAAACAGAGCTTGTCATTGTATCTGTGGACAAAATTGCTACATGTAATTTTCACTAAAAAATTAGGTGTTTCCATGTGTTTCCTTACACAGGGATAACAGAATAAATTAAATAGAATATATTTGTACTAAAATAAAATTATGTCAAAATGACCCAACTACAGAGAATGTGTTCACTTAGTTTTCAGAAAGCAAAAGTTCTCATGATTCTAAATGATGGGATTCTAGACCTGTGTCCAAATCTAAAGGCCATAGCATGCCGCCTATAAGCACATGGAGCTTCTGTTGCTGTCCCTACCTTTACTTAGAGCACCATGACTAACCTGACACCTGAGAGAAGTGAAAACCATGAACATTACTTACTTGCTTTGTGAATTCCTCACCAACTCTCTCCCAGTGCCAACCAGAAAACTGGATTTACATAGGGGAGAAATGGGAATAAAGAGGTGGGTGGAGAGTGGTACCATTGAATAAAAGGTCAGAAGGAACTGATTGTACACCTAAGAGCTTCAAACTCTGACTTCTCTCCTGTATGTGAACACAGCTTTATTTAAGAAACAACAACCAGAACTTAATTAAGAAACTTATGAACTCTGTTTAAATTAGATGCATAAATACAATCTTGTGGGTGTGAATCTTGGAAATTATTCTTTATTTCCAGATTTGACAGTCTTAAGTAATAGATTAAACTCAGACAAAACTTCACCACAGGGGCTGGCCTGATGGTTTATCAGGTAAGGAGGCCACATGCTGCAAGGCCTGATGATCTGAGTTGGAACTCCAGAACCTACACAGTAGATGGAAAGAACTGTCTTTCACAAGGGCTACCCTCTGGGACAGCCCTTCCACCTCCCCCCCACACACACCAATACACATGTGCCCACACGCATGCCCACACAAATGAACAATTTTTTTTTTAAATATCTGCTAGGGTTGGACTAAGCAAGGTGATTTAGCAGGTCAAAGCACTTGCTGCAAAACCTATTTTAATGGATGATCATTTTCAGTAACATTACTTTGTGCTACATCTTGGAATAGATTTTTATATGTTTATTATATATTATAAAAATGCTGATCAAAATTATAATACAACTATGCAAAGTAAATTAGTAGCGACTATATTAATTTAATACTGATTAGGTAGTAGACTGCCCTATTAATATAAAGAGTTAAAATCATATCTGTATTGTTATTAGCATCTGCAATGTTAATACAATTTAATACAAATTAAGATTTTGCAAGAATGTTCCCGAAAATATGTCAGAATGTGTAATGTATTTTCTCAAAAAAATCCATAGTCTATTTTCCCCATTTCAAAGACAGATCTATTTAATGCAAAAGTAGACTTTAACTAATAATAGCTTTATGGTAGAGTGCTAGCTTATAAATATACTAGAACGAATATTGATCAAAACCTAATGAACACAATCCCCTTGGCAATGGAGCTGGGAAGACACTGACATTGCTGATAGATGTTAATGGGGGAGGAGGTTCCAGGTTTTCTAACAACCACTAATAAGACAGCTTCTTCAGAGAAAAAGTAGTTTTCACCAAGAACTCAGAGATTATATTATTTGGTTTGTTACTTATAAAGCAGTGGCTGAGAATTTCAAAATACAAACAAAACAAACAAAAATTGATAATTGTGAGTTGGGGAGGCACAAGTGATGAACTGAGACAATCAATCAATCAATTACTAAAGACTTAATAGCAACCTCAAGCCAAACTGGAATCAACAAGAAGAAATCCGCTTTTGAAGACTTTCACAGGAAGTGTAAGGAAAGGTCAATCATGCTATCTTTCCATTTATAGCGACAAAAAGACATCTGTACATCTGTGTGACAGCATTGGATGGAAAATTTATCTCCAAAATCCTAAGAAAAAATGTGCCGATAACTCTGAAATAAAACCCAGGAGCATTGAAAGATTAGATACGTAGTATTAGCTGGATTTTCTGATTTAGTTTCTGAAATTTGGAAATAATTCCTTCTGAAGGAAGAAATGCAAAACTATTTGAAGGTAAAATGTCTAAGATTTTAAAGCATATGAAAAGAAATTAAGGGCAAAACCAATAATGACAAAATAAGTAGGAGGACACAAGAGTATGTAAATGCTTATTTGACACCGTAGTATTTTAGTTTGACAGGAGAGTAATTCCTTGACCTTTTCTATTCTTTTTTCGATGTGATCTAAATAGTAAGTAACAAGTGCATGAGAAAACAAATAACCCAAGTTGTATAATATAACTTGCATTAAGAAGGCAAGTGTCTAACATAAGCTGTCTTGTGTCAAAATAGGAAAGATGAGGAAAAACAAGTCAAAGTAGCCATAAGCCTGAAAGCCGGGTATATGCTGGAACTTGGGAAAAACAAACAAACAGAAAACATTGTGGGGAGCCTTGAGTGTATGAAGTCCTGAGGGAATGTGTGTTGTTGACAGGAGCTGCTGGCCCCTTGCCTGAGACCCTTGGGGAAACTGCCATGTCTTCGTCACCATGATGAGGCTCAGAGGAAAACGACTTTGCTTTCTCTTCTGATCCACGTGTGGATATTGATAGTGTGTGCAGAGTAAGTCCACAATACCTTTCTCCCCATGGATATTCACAGGCTAAAGGCTGTACTACAGAGACCTTTTCTACTGAGACTAACTAAACCTCTTTCTTTGATTCAACTTGTATAGCACAAGCACTGCCTCCTTGTTAATCCGTAATAGCTCTGCCCCCTTGTTAAACTGTATGCAATAACCTTACCTTAATATTCAACTCCATATAATAAGCATGCTGACCTCCCTGGGTACTGCGGTATCTCTACTAGAGAGTCCAGTTAACCTGACCCCAGAATTCCTGTGAGTATGTCATTTCTTTATTCCCTCATGCACCAGCCCCATCAGGTCCATGTTTGGGAGCCATTGCAACAAACAAATAGAATTCTTCATTCCTTTTACTTCTACTGGCAAATGAAGCAGATTTTTTTTTTATTTGGAACAGGTGAGATAAACACTGCAAAGTTCAAATGTTTCCTCGGAAAAGAGAAATACCTCTTCCAAAAGAGGTCACATGTTTCGCCTTGTCATTCAGAAATGTTAATCTGAAGGCATTCTATTTAAGGTGTAATTTCTAGAAATGGAAAATGACAAGCCCAGGAATTTAAGGACACTGTTGAGGTAAGCAGGTAGCTCTATATACCGTACCGTGCTTATAAGCGTGGAGAAGCAGTGGCTGGAGCTCGTCTGATTGCATCGATGATTCTAAGAACTTGCTACAAGTTGCCTTTGTGTTGAGATTTCTCATGCAGAAAGGACGACAATAGTCCATAACATGGGCTTAAGTGAGGCATAAGTCCACTGTCTTCTATGCCGTCAATGCCTTCCATCCCTTCTTCTACACACCCAATTTAGTGTCACTTTTTGTGGCGTAGATCTTTATGCTTGGTGAGCACTGTTGTATGGGAAGCAATCTCAAGTCAGAGACATGGTAGCATTCATTTTCGTAAGGGCTTTAGATAACAAACAAGCTTTACTTACTTGCCAATATGACAGCTTTTCACTTTCTTCCTGATTGCTGTCTTTGGCTGCCACAAAGGAAGTTCAAAACTACCTGCAAGGATTTGGGGAAGAAGAGGAGGACACAGAAAGTTTCTCTAGTAAGACTGTGGTCTTACTCTAAGACTTAATTTAGATATGTTGGCAATAGAAAAAAAAGATACAGGGAATCTGCACATCAGAAAATTTTGGCCTAACTTTTAGAACCAGGAGGAAAAGGTCGGTTTCACTATGCCAAGATTTCAGTGATGACAACTGTCCAGAATCTGGGAGGGAATATGGTGGGGAAAGTGAATTAGAAAAATCTCAAGAAGTCACAGTAAAAAGAGAACAAAGTGCTTTCACTAAAACCCTCTCTTTGCTTTCCTAATCTGCTAAATTTAGGAAGTCTTCAGATTTCTACGAGGTTTTAGCAGGGTTCTCATTGTTTCTGGGAAACAAGTTAGATTGAGAGAATTTACAGGTATATCTAGTAACTACATTCTTGAGATTTTGACCTTTGAAGTAATGCTAAAATATATACAATTTTGTCTTCAATCCTCTGTTTTTTAATGCCCAGAACTGGACAAAAACATATTAAGTAGGTTTACCAGGTCAAGAATGATAAGAAGCTAGGAGGAAGAGAATATACATTTTCACACCAAGATCTGAAGTACCACTGTAATATCCACTGATGGATTAGATCCAACAAAACTTGTTTTACACAAAAATTTAACATTTAAACCTTAAAAAGTCAATGTCATTTTAATTCAGTAGAGATGACATAGCTCATTATTGGTACATATCATGAAAACAGAATCATGTTAGCTGAGTGTAAGAACCATGAAAATTAACAGAACAATTTTCAACTTAATACATCTTTAGGAGCTTCAGAGGATGGTGATTAATTTATACCTCTCTCACTCTTTCAGACTGCCTAGAAAAACATAGGAAGTGGGTGGGAATGTGTCCAGAAGAGACCCATAGGCTGTAATGGTTGAGAAGTTAAAAAAAAAAAACTGTTCTTCAATTTGCATCGCTGATCCTAAAGGAAACTCAAGACACTCAAGTTACCTTCAAATAGTCAAAGGACTGCAGCATTAAACAAAACTTGAGTTTATTATTTTTATTACATGTAATAATGAAATAAATAGGTAGAAGCAAAGAAACAAATTAGAAAGGCTACTACTGCAAGAGACATGTCAGAAAGAAAAAAAAGCATGGTTTGGAAAGATGAACTTTCCTGGCACCAATGGTGGTCAATCACAGACCAAATAATAGTTTGGCTTTGCCAAATGTTGTAGAAAAGACTTAACACAGAGGGCTGTCAAATATGATATGACCATTCCATGGCATTTTTAAATTCTGTTCCCAATAATATCAGAGTCTCCATCAGTGGAAGTTCTGTTTGTCTGTTTGCTTGTTTGGATGCTTGTTGTTTTAAGCTCCCTAGTTGACTGAAACTATCACCCAAAATTGGCAAACTCTAGATAATTTCTAAAGTCTTTGACAAGCATTAGATTTGATGATGAAAGTGGAAAATCCTCTTAGTTAATTGACAGTAATTAAAACATTGTAAAGTAAAAACTTTAACAAAAGTGAAGATTAGGAAATCAATAACTTGCATCCTACTTTTCCTACAGGAGGTTTATGCAGAACATAATATTGTTTTAGAAGCCTTTTTGATGAGTTTATCATGCTTACATTTGCTAAATGTGCAAATAAGTCAACCTCAAATATATAAATTGTGACTCTGAGTAGCTAACTCTCACTGATGTCCCCTCATCCTAAAATCCCAAATGATCATTCATGTACTCTGATTATTCTCTCAGCATTTCACCCAAAGCTATATTTATTGCTCAGATCATGCCGATTGTTCCAAGTTTCAGAAATGCATATGTTTTGTGTCATCCTTAGATCAGTAAGAGGAAATTCAACAGTCTAAAGAACTGTCCAACTTGAGCAGCTACTGCAACCGCGCCAGTATCTATAGTGAAACCGATCTGAAGACCCCATGGTGAGCAGTTCTTAGCTACTGCCCCCTACACAGTCACCGTTTAGATGACATTATACACACAGCCATAGGCTTTCCTGGTAAAGGATGATGGCATTTTGTTCATTCTGCTTCAAACTCCCTGGTTTGTGAAAATACTCCGTATTCACATTCCCCTGCTCTGGCTTTTATTTTAAGTAAGTAGAAGAAACTACGAACAGCCTAAGAGGCCTGAGAGATAAGAGGCTGCAGAGGAAGTTTTGAATGACTCTTTGCCAGAAAGCAGAACTTCCACCTGGGTCTTATCAGTCCTCAGCATCTGAGGTTACTGCAGAACTCTGGAGGCTTGCACCGCCAGCAAGTGTAAACTGATTCCAGATTTAAGCCCACCGAGTCAAACAAATTATTCTGAGGTCTTATCAATAACAGAAGCCCTGTAAAGAGAGACCTACTTTATCTCCCTTCTTTCTCCTCTACTAATCTTAACAGCTTAGACGCTTGTATTTTCTTCTAAATGCGAGTTTGAGGCAGAAGGGTCAGTATCCATGCTGCTGACTGCTATATATAGTCCTGCTAAGGTACAAATGCACCGAAAGATTAATGGAAGCGACTCTTTTTGCCAAAATTTAGTATCATAAATTTACCTGAAATCGGTTTTTCTTTTTCTATTCAGTGTAGAAGGGAGACCAGTGAGCAAATTAAAGCTTTTTCACAGCTGAAATATTTCCCCTTCCCTCCCTCCCCACCCCCTCCTTCTGAGACTCTAGTGGAGGAATGCTCTCTACCAATATCATTGTTTCCGGAGACTGTGCTTGTCTGTGTTTCTTCCTAGCAAGGCACAAGAGGCTTCCAGCTGGCCCCATTGGAGGGGGCTCTGCTCTAGCGTGAGGATAGGCAGAAACAGTGAAGAGGGGTATACTGGGAGGCAGCTCACCACCCTCAGTGGAGTCTGAAAGTTTAGGGCACACTGCTTTGTAGTACAAGCTTTGTGTGATGGTGGGACATTTTGAGACAGAGGAGTAGAATAGGGGTGACCGGTCCATTGTGTCTCTCTCTCTAAAATGTAATGGAAGCTTACGGGGTGATGAGCTATAATCTCAAAGCTTTGAAACACAACTCAATGTAGGGGGGGGAAAGCCACAAATTTAACTAGTCACCCTATCTGCAGATAAAAGGAAATATCCAAGTTAGCCAACATGAAAAATTTAAAAAACAAAATTTAAATATCCACACTTGAAATTGATTGACTCCAGTAGGTAATTTAGTAATTCAGTGCAACGGGACATGCACACATTAGTTAATAAAAACTCAAAATATGTAGCCAGGCATGGTGGCACCTGTCTTTAATCTCAGGACTCAGGAGGCAGAGGCAGGTAAGTTCAAGGTCAGCCTACCTTACAAAGTAAGCTCCAGGACAGCCAAGGATAATACACAGAGAAACCCCATCTTGAAAAACCAAAATTAAATAAATAAATGTAAAAGAAAAGAAAGAACAGAAAAAGAAAATATCCTTTCATTTTTACAAAAATGTAGAATTGTGATGGACGTACCACCTATAAAAATAAATTTTCAAAAGGTTCAAATTGAATCTGATCAAGAGTCTGTTTTGAACTGCAAGTCTAGAAGAAATTCATAGAATGGTAATGTGTCAAATGACAACATGAAGAAAAATGACTGAAGTCCAGTGCAGCCCATGGTGGACATGAGCAAGTCCAATTTCTCAGCTTCTAAACTGCAAGGAGTGCTAAAATTAAGGAAAATTTCTTAAGAATCTCCAAAAGTCCAAACTAAAATTTTACAAACTAAATATTTAAATAATCTCATAATAATAATAATATGCAAAATAATCTCATAAAACATTTGACTGAATATTCGAACTTATGGAGAAACCATTGAGTTTTGAAAGCATACTGGGTTTCATTATAAGCTGTTGTACTAGGTCCTCTCCTTCACCCCCTTCTTTTCCCTCACCCCTTCCCCTTTGGCTCCTTTTCCTCTCTGTCTCTCTCTCTCCCTGTCTCTCTCTCTCCCTCTCTGTCTCTCTGTCTCCCTCTCTGTGTCTCTGTCTCCCACTCTCTCTCCCTCTCTGTGCCTCTTCATTTGACCACCCCAGCTCTGAATGTAGAAGCTATCTCTTGATGGGAGTCTTGTTTCATTGCTTCTCTGAGGTGCCTTTAATATTTGATCTTATGATACTGTGTATAAAGTGATAGTTGAGACTTAAAACGAGGTGTCTATGTAGCTGTTGGTGCAAAGCAATGAGGGCAAAGATAATAAAACTTCAGGATATGGGCTTTGCTGTTACTGTAGTTGAATGCAGCTGCTCATTAGCGACTATTGGTTAGGGGGCAGGGTGAGACCTTCCCTTTGTCTGGGCCGACTAGAGTTTCTTTCCACCATTTTGCCCACTTTCAGCCTTCTGCTGGTGCTGGAGAGAGAGACAGAGAGAGGCTTGGTGCACTTGCTCTCCTCTCTCAGAGTTCAGAAATTCCCAAGGGACCGCTGAGCCTCTACTATATGCTCAGACTTCAGTGGCTGCATTGGAGCTGACCATCTGCCACGGGGACCAGGTTGTGCTCTTGTTCTTCCATCATCAGTCAGCTGCTCTTCATTCCATTGGCGAATATTTTCACTTCCCTTCATTGCTCTGCTCAAAGTGAAAGCAGCTTTGGGTTTCTTCTCTCAGTATGACTTACCATGTTCTGGAGATTTTGGGTTACTTTTCTTTGTTAGATATAATTTTTTTAAAAGTCACTTTGTAGATAACTTTATTGTGGTTTTCTTTAGAGAGTCATACTGCCTTACAGCTTTACAAAGAGAGTGCAAATTCCTTGGCTAATTCTTTATTATATACACATCTTGAAGTAAGAGTAGTTATTAATACTTGTATTAAATACAATTATCATAGTCCATGTGTTTATACCAGATACCTGCACAGGGCCTCAAGAGACCAAATGATACAGATTTCAGTCATAGTAACTAAGCTTTGGTTGGTTGCTAGAAACCCTATGGCCAATTAACAAATTGAGCTTGAATCGATTAGCTAGTTATACACAAAGTTGTAGCCAACTAAGTTTGTTTATATGGTCCCCTCCACATGTCTATATATTCTGTCTACCTATGGCATTAGCTAGTACTGTTTGTACCTGTCCTGAAGTTTCCTGATGCATGAATCACATGATGCTTTATTTTAGTTCATCTTGCTCAAACTCTATTTGACACTGTTGGCTTAAGGAATTCTCCCTTTTAATGCTTGCCATGAGGGGTAGTTTATAAAATTATCTTAAGTTTTGACCAGGAATACAGCTTAGTGGTACAGCATTTACCAAACGTGCACAGGGCCCTAGGTTCAGTCAGTCTCTCTCAGTCTCTCAGTCTCTCTCTCTCTCTCTCTCTCTCTCTCTCTCTCTCTC
>LOJH01020211.1:7519-20377 GCA_001685095.1 Ellobius talpinus
ACACACACACACACACACACACACACACACACACACACACACACACAAAATCAGATCCATATAATTTAGTTTGTTTCACAAGTAACTTAATATTAAAATAAAAAGAATACAGTGTTAATGGAGCAAAGATTTTCAAACATAATGGAAGGTTCCCTTTCTACCTTGAGCAAGAATACTGTCTTCCATTATTTTTAGATATTCTGTTGCAAACGTCCTGGTGTTTTAGGGATAATGTGAAATGCCTCAAAATCCCCTGTCTTCAAGCCTGAAATTAATGTAAGCAACATTTGTTCAGGAAATGATTCTCAATTTCTGTAGGAGCTTCAATTCAAACTAAATATGAAATGCATCACACACAAAACTAACTCAAATTGGCTTTATTATCTTCATAGTATATGCACAAACATAAACAAGGCAAGGTCCTGTTAAATTACTGATAGCAGGCAGAATTGACTAGTTTTTTTGCAATGGCAAAATAGTTACTTAAGTCTATATTGCTGGTCTGGTAGCTGCTTTCTTTATGTAAGTATGAATCATGAACTTTTTTTGTTTTTATATTTAGTATGTTTTCTGTTTACTTCAAACTATGTTATTAAAACTTCCTTTTTGAGCAGACATTTGTAACAGCAAAGAAATATGCACTCTGAACTAACAATACTAGGACAGAAAGAACAAATCATAGTAGCTCTTTCCCAGACCTTCTGTGCAAGTTCTTTTAAACCTAATGAGGTTTGGTCATAAGCTATACAATTAATAATATGTCTATTGATTCTACCCATTATCTTGTTATTGGAGCAATATAATTCCTAAGAAAATCAGTAGCATCAATATACTTTTATAAAAAATGTTTACAGAGTCTGTGTGACTTTCTCATAAGAAAGAATAAGAACATTTTACATAAGAAATGCAAAAGAAGACTGTTGCGGAATATTCGCTTACAGTGCAAAGACATGTCTCTGCCTAAGATGCCTTCTGATTGTTTTAATAGTTAAGCAAGAGAGAATAGTGGGACTTTTGGGCAGAGAAAGAGCAACTGGGATTAGGAATCTAGATCCTGTTTGTTGAGCAGACTCAGAGCAAGTTGGGAGTGACATGTTAATATGAGGTAACTGCGCCACGCAAAAGAACATAGACATTTAAAAAAATGAGTTAATTTAAATTATAAAAGCTAGTAGGACAAGCTTAAGCTAAGGGCCAGGTCTCTGGGTCATTATTTGTGAGCTGGAGATCCCAACAAAAATGTACAACTACATTTGGTACCCAAAGCACAACATGTATATCTACATATGATCTGAGAAAAAAAAGTTTCAAGTGGGCTGGGCGCTTGCTGCGTACTCTGGAGCAGCACTTTTAAGAGGTCTTACTCCTGAGTCATTGGATGTGGCTTATGAGGGCCAGGTGTCATGCTACTTGATAGCAGGAGCATATTTAGAATTGCCGACTGCACTGTGGAACCAGAAAATTCTCAAAATTCCCAGAGCTGGGTCTCCAGTCCGGGATCACAGGCATTGGGTTTCAGCTCTCAACAAAACTCAAAGATGGAAGCATCACCTGCTAGGCCCTGTGCTAGCAGTGGAGGGTCATGTGCTAGCGATAGAGGGCCTAGTCACAGCTTAGCAGTTTAAAGTTTGCTTCAAACGATCAGAGAAGGCTGTAGACATGTAAAAAGTCAGGTCCGGGCCAAAAAACATCTAAACAGAATAGTATGGAGTAATGTCTCTAAATTTGCCAAGTATAAATGGACTGGATATTGTAAATGTAATTCTCACTTGATAGTTGCTTTTATTCCATATAGTTTTACTATGTTTGAGTTAAAACCCTTTCATTTTTTTAGACAATACCTGATAGTTGTTTTTATTGTATATGGTTTTACCATAATATGTTAGAGTTAAAACATTTCCCTTTTAATTAATTGAAAAGGAAAAATATTGCAGAATATTTGTTTACACTGTAATGATGTCTCTTTGCCCATGAAACCTTCTGATTGGTTTAATAAAATGCTAAATGGTCAATAGCTAGGCAGGAGGGAATAGGTGGGACTTCTGGGCAGAGAGAGAGAAACTTGGAAAAGGGATCTAGGCATGCAATTTTGCCAACAGACTCAGAGCAAGATGGATGTAATGTATCAAGAAGAGGTAATCAAGTCATGTGAAAGAATGTAGTTTTCTTAAATGGATCACTTTAAGCTATAAGAGTGTGGGACACATCTAAGCTAAGGCTAAGCTTTCATAATTAACAATAATTCTCTGGGTCATTACTTGTGAACTGGCAATCCTGACCAAAAAAAATATGACTATAGAAGGCATTTAGCAAGAAGTACCCATGATAAATGTAGGTAAGTTTTTTGCATTTCCTCAATTTATAAATCTCCATGAAATATGTTTAAACAGTATTAGTAATACTTAGTCTACTTGTTATTTTACTTTGTTTTGTTCACTTGAATTTGCATAAGAAAACTGTATATATGTATATATAAATATACACATATATATACTTGATAAAACAGTCTTAGAATTAAAACTCTGTATTTACTGCTTCTAGATAAACAGGTTTGGGATTTATAATCATATGAATAATTTATTTGAAAAAAATCAGTACATGAAATTTAGTAAAATTAAGACACATTTCTTGTCTTTGTGCAAATTCCAGGCTGTGAAGTTAAAATATATTGGGGAGAAATATCAGCGTTTTCCACAAAAGAAGACCACAAAGCATGGCAATTATAATTAGTTTTTTTATATTAGCTTAGAAAAAATAAGTATGCATGAAAATTAATGCTTGTAGTTATATTGTTCTTTAGAAAAAATCCTTTGTGAGAATTTTAGACCTAATTATTTGATTTATTATAGAACATGAATAACCTAATATAAAAACCTTAATTGTATTTATCTTTAACATTCTTGAATTGTCAACATTAAACACATATTTTTCCTCTCTTCCTAGGAAGTTTTGAAGACTGCACCTTTCCAATATCTAAAAAAGTGAATAGAGCTTTTCTGTTATAATTCAGTTACCTTTAGTCTTCTCAAAAATTTGAACAATCTTTGGGTACTGTTTTCAATATTTTCTTGAAAACTCATGCAAAAATTTAATTGTCATTTAAGCAGTCATAAAAAGAAGATTTATAAGGTGATGACATCATGAGGGTTTTATTTTGTAAATACACTGATACTATTCTCACAGGAGTGGGACCTGATGCAAACTCAGCCCTGCTGGTCCTCTGTCTTTGCAGTGGGATGATTTTGTCTGTCTCACTCTTAACCTCCAGAACCATGAAACAAATAATCACTCTTGGGCTGTGGGAAATAGCTCAGTGGCTTGAGAGCACTGACTGCTTTTCCAGAGCATGCAAGTTCAATTTCCAGCACCTACAAGGCGGCTCACAACCATCTGTAATTCCAGTTCCTAGGGAATCTGATGCCCTCTTCTGGTCTTCATAGGCATCAGGCATATATGTGGTACAGACAGGCAAGTGGGCAAAATGTTCAGGCTCATAAAATATAAACAAACAAATAAACAGTCTTATCTTGTGCATTACCCTCCCAGTCTTTGACATTCTATAATTACAAAGAAAAAAAAAACAAATCAAAACTGGAAAGGTGAGTCAAGAGCCAATAGATCAGGATTTGTCAGGGTTTCCTTTTATTTTTGATGTTTTGTTTTGTTTTTTAAACAAATTAGTTCTCCAAGGAAAATTTTGAAAGTTGGAACTTTATGAATTCTTGAAAAGTTGGCTATTTGTCTAGTAGCCAAAAAGTATGTCTGCAGGATGAACTACTTCCTCTGATGCTCTATAGCACCCTGTGTGCATGATTCCCCATGTCCTACAGTTCTTGCTTTTCCAAAAGGTGGTCTCTGGATACCAGCCAAGCAAGTGGGAAAGGCACTGGGAAAAAAACTCAAATAATTCTGTATTCTCTAAGGAGTCATCAGTGACAGTTATATTTTTATATATTAAAATCCATTTGAACTTTATTAACTTATGGGTTAACTCAAAGTCCCTGTTTTGTGATTATGAGGAAATTTGTTCCTTGATAACTAAAGATCATCTATGGAGGAAACACATATAAACACACTACACATGTATTTGCTTGATATCTTGGGTTGGTTTCTCCTAGACCCAGTGCTGTGAAGATAATTCTCATTCCTCTTCCTCCCATTCCTCTCATTGTCATGAACAAAAAAAAGCTGATGAAACACTCACCAGATTAAAAATATTTAACTCTTTTGTTTCTCAGTTATTCTTTTCTAACAAGCAGCTACTAATTAAGGAAGGCTCTGCTTAACTTAAAATCCAGGTTTCTTACCTCAAAGCTAGAAACATATTTCCTACACTTTAGACAGTTTCAATTAGTACAACTGATACACAAAACCCAAAGATAATTGGATTGGGAGAGTTTGGTCTTATATAAGACCTTTGGTGCCATAATTAATGAGTACAAAGACATTCCCATGTCCACTGTATTTTCATATGTTTGTTTACTTTAGTGGCTAAAAATACTTAACATGAGTTTAAACCCTTAAATTTTGGGTTCCTTTCGCTATATTCCCAAAAGTGATATAGCTGTGTCCTACTGTATTTCTATTGTTTTGTTCTTTGAGGAAGATCTGTACTGAGGAAGATCAAGGTGTTAAACTAGCTTACATTTATATATAATAATATACATGAGATCACTTTCCCTGTGTTCCCATCAGCATTTACTGTCTTTTGCCTTTCTGACAAGGCAAGATTTTTTCCCTATTTGCAGCTGCCTCTCCACTCTAATTATTATTTATCTTTCTGTGTATATTTTTAATTCTATGCAGTCCTGTTTGTTACTTAATGTTCTTATTTTAGACTGTTGCAGTTCTTTTCAGAAAGCCCTTGCCTATCCCCATATGTAAATATTTTTTCAGTGTTTCTCCCTAGCAGTCTCAGTATGAAGTCTTAAATAAAGATCTTTAAACATTTTTAACATGTTTTTGTATGATGAAGAGGTGTGGATTTACTTTCATTTTTCTACATACAGATATACAGTTTAATTAGCCACCTTTGTTGAAGAGTGGGTCTTTCTTCAACGTATATTTTGCCAGCTTTTAAAAGGAGGAGACACACCTTTAAGGCCAGGACTCAGCAGGCAGAGGCAGGGATACTGGGTTTAAGGCCAGCCTGGTCTACAGACTGAGTTCTAGGACAGCCAGGACGCACAGAGAAAAGCTTATCTTGAGAAAGAAAAAAAAAGTATTGAGGTCATTGGTCATCATTCTGAGGGCTTGTATCTGGGTTCTCTTTTGTGTTCTAGTGTCTGCTCATGAGACACTGCTCTGCTGCCTTTGAGGCAATCATAAATGAAATTGTCTCTGCTTCCCTGCTTGCATTGTGACTTCTGCACTTTTGTAGTTCTGATGTTGTACATTATTTTACTGTTCATGTGGTTTATTTTATGAATATTTGAGAATTATCTATTAAATTCATTTCATCTATGGTGTATGCTTAGTATGATATTTGTAGAATTTTACTCCAGAAGGCCTATCTGAAGATGAAAGTGAAGTCCACAATATATCCGAATCGATGTGATGTTCCTATGCTCATTAATGTCTATGTCGTGAAACAGAAGCTACTACACCTAGTACATAGAGACTTGTGCTTGTATTTTTCAATAAATGATTTCCTCTCTTAATGTGTATGATGCTATCTTTTAAGACTAATTCTATTTGAAGTCTACTTTACCAGATTACAGATTATCTATACCAGTTGAAACATTAATTCACAGTATGAACTTATACTGGCCTCCCAAAACTCTTAATTTGTCAGTGTGTTTGCTATTGATGTGTGTTTCTTAGAAACAACTATGGATATCTTGTGGGGGGCTTTTTTGTTTGTGTTTTTTTTTGTTTTGCTTTTCTTGTTTTTTTTTTTTTTTNNATATAATATTTTAATTGGTTGTTTTATCAGGCTTCTTGGTTTGTTTTTTTTTGAGACAGGGTTTCTCTCTGTAACAGTCCTAGCTGTCCTGGAAACTAGCTCTTGTAGACCTGGCTGACCTTGAGCTCATAGAGATTCACCTGTTCTGCCTCCTGAGTGCTGGGATTAAAGGTATGCACCACCACCTGTTGTAAGGAGGGCCTGCTTGTTTGTCCCAGCCACCTGGCTAGCTTAGCCCCGAAATAACCACACAGAAACTGTATTAATTAAATCACTGTTTGACCCATTAGCTCTAACTTCTTATTGGCTAACTCATATATTAATTTAACCCATTTCTATTAATCTGCATATCACCACCAGGTTGGCCTACCAACAAATTCTCATCACATCTATCTCCGGGGGGGAGGAGGGCATAGCGTCTCCTCACTCTGATTTCTTCCTCCCAAAATCCAGGTCTGTCTTCCCTGCCTCCCTAAGTTCAGGCAGGGCAGGGCAGGGCACAGCAGGGCAGCCAGTCTGGGATTTATACTAGTACTGTCTCAATTACTAGACTTTTTAGCACATATATTTACAAGACAATATAAACAAACATATGTATTTCATGGCATTAATGGCTATCGGTCTTCTAATATTAATCTTCCAAAACACCAGACTAAGCTGAGATATCTAGCAAATTCTACCAAGATATAAAGAAGAAATGACAAAAGTTCTCTGTTTTCCCAAGAAACAGAAGAGGGTACTTTCAGTTCCTTTATGAAGCCAATCTTACCCTAATAGGCTAAAAGTAGACATCCCAAATCTGACAGAAACTGCATATCAATATAGTTATTAAACACACACTGAAAAACTCTCATCAAAATATTACATCAGACCATAAATAACATAAAATAAATTATGTAATTCAATGAACAGAGACATTTTATAGATCTGGTTCGTATTTTAAAAATTAGTTATTATAAACTATAACATTAACATGCTAAAATGCTAAAAAAATGAAACAGTCTAAGAATTTGCAAAAAGCTTAATATTTTAAAATATGAATTCCATGTAAATGTATAATAGTTAATAATGTTGCAAACACCATACTATATTAAACTTTTATCGTTTACCTAAAATATATTGTAGACATAAATATAAAATACAAATTATAACATTTCTAAAAAATAATACAGGAGACATTCTAGAGGCCCTTAAGCTAGGCAGTGAGTTTTATTTTTTTTTTCACCTAATAAAACCAGGTAACATACATTTAAAATTTCTAGTAAGTTTTTAAAAAAGGACAGATACTGATATTTCATACATGCTCAGAGCCAGTTTATTAATACCCATTTGGTAAAATTCTGTCACAAATCAGCATCAATGAAACAAACTGGTAAAATTCTCCGTTTGCCAATCAATTTGTCAAATGAAGAGGACCAAAACAGAATATTCCATGTGATATAATTTTAAATACAATTGTCACATCAGGAAAGAAAAATAAACACATTACAATAAACTGTACAAAGGCAAAGTAGAATAACAAAAAACCATTTTACTAAAGAATAAGATTTACAGAAGTTTCCAGACAAGCCATAAAAAAAGGTCAGAAGATTTTTTTCTTCCTCTTTTTTTTGGGGGGTGGTGGTGCAGAGAATCTACATTTGACAGCGAAGTCATAATGTTATTAGTGAGGGCTGTGATATTTAATATTCCTATTTTGGTTCCGACAATCAAGCCTGCCCATCTACAGTGTCTAAAATTAGACATGGCTAGAGAACATATTCTTAAAAATCTGTTAGCTGCATTTAGCCACTGCAATTAGATCCCACAGGAGAGGCAGAGGGAAAGGAGACCATAAAATTAAAGTATAACTTTCCCTCTAAAAAATAAAATAAAAACACTGATACCCTGGCAGCTAACCCTGACAACTGCCTTCATTCAGAGTGCTTTGTACTTAAACCATGATGGGGAAATGAATCCAAGGAGAGTCACTGCTTTTAAACACTTCACAACAACCCGGATGGCACTTCTAGCCTCTGCTCATGCTTCCCAACAGTGTCAGAATAAGACATAGATTTGCTAATGTGCATGTAATCACCAAAGATGAATATGCCTGGGCTTTTATTCTGTAATGTTTCTAAGACTGTGTCCATTAAATGCAAACAAACAAACAAACAAAAAAATAAGGAAGAGTCTTGGCAGAACAGGAGAAGTGATGTATGGCATATAGCCTAGTCCATGCTCTCGCTGTTTCTATGGGGTGGGCTTCATTGGTCTTCCACTGCTCAGCTACATCATTTGCTAACAGATCATCTGGATTAGGAGCACAAATCTTTCAAAATATCTAAATTTCAATATTGATATCTAAATATCAATATTCCCATCTTGTCTACATTGGGATGATAAACTTGGGTCCTGAAACGTACTTTAGGTGGTGCCTTTGAATATTCTTCTGGCAGGAATAGTTCAAGTTTAAAAGTCCCTCCCTCAAAGAGGGAATGTTGGGAGCCCCCAATGACCGCATGAAAATAATGGACGTTGCTCTCATCCGGTCCTTCTTTAATGCCAGGAACTGGTTCTGCCAGCAAACGCTGGGTTTCCTTGATGATCTGGTGTGTCAGCCCCCCCATCCTGTCAGAACCTGAGTTCCTCCTCTGCTCTTGTCTCTCGTCAGTGAGTTTTCTACAAGCAAGAAAAGCATAATCTATAAAAGACAGTATTAAAAACTATCATCATTAAAGTCAAAAACATTATTAAGATTGCAAGTTAGAGAGAGTTCCTGAAGAACAGGAGTGTATTCAGTTTAAACACCTTGAGGGTGACAGTAAAATGTGTTGGTGATTTAGGGTTTCTTTATTCTCCATGTCCCCTTGGTTATTTCAATGGTAAGGGAATGTGAGTGGGCTCTAACCACGTGATGGTGGCCCTGACCTTCTGAGTTCTCCACATATTCTGAACTAGTTCACTTTAATTTTTCACATGAGGAACATTAATTTATAATATCTCAGGAATAATTATTTTGGAGATTGAAGTTTTATACAATATTTTATGGGTCTAAGCTCAATTACCAAAATAACCTTTCTGATTTTTCCCCACAAATAAGGCAAAACTGTAAATTAGCTTAATTTGATCATGCTTTCTAATAGTTTTTCTTACTACCCTGATATCAAAATTAGCTAATAGAACATATGTTGAGCCAATGCTTACATATATAGATCTGTGACACATGCTTATACATACATACTAGCACTAAATAATGACGTGGACATGGGTCGTTCTGTATTTACAGCGCATTAAAAGTCAGTGAGAAATATTATCATTTTTATTAGTATGAATGGCATGGGAACCTTAACTCAGAGTCCCCTCTCCTTGGATTAAACTATGTCCTGAGGGGCTCAGCCCTTCCACACTTCACTAAATAATCTCATCCTCCTTCCTCAGAGAGTAAAGATTAATCATTCAGAAACTTAATGAGCTGGAAAAGCAAAAATCAGTAGAAGAAAAGGGCTTGAAAACTTTAAATAAAATAAAGTAGTTTCCATTTGAAAAGTAAATTAGTTGATTTACAAATCTTTTTCTTTTTTTCCCTTTCATTTGTACTTCTTAGATTTTTTTTTTTACCATTTTCATCAACTCTGCTGCTCCCAAGGCACAGCACTTTTAAATTGTTCCCTACTTTCCTTCATGTTCTGAGTTACAGATTATATTCCCAATACCAAATGTTTGCACATTTTATGTGACACCTCACAAGGTGGCTTAAGTCTACACTAATGCCTTTGAAACTTAACTACAATTGTTTTGAAAAGTCAGAGAAAAACAGATTTTATTGAATACAGTTTGCTGCTGATGTGTGTGCATAGGTTGTTTTCCTTCACATTTCCATAAACACTGTGGTTTATGAACTTGGTGTTTCTGTTGTAAAAAGCAGATTGAATTTTAGAGCATCATTTGGAGAAAGAACATACAAACTCTAAGCTAAGTTTAACTACTCAGTTTCTAAATTAACCTTTTATCATTTAAGAATTTCTTCAAACTTCATATTATGAAATATACTCAAAAAATTAAAACAATATATGAAAACATTGTACAGCTAAGTCATAAATGCTTTTATAGTTAACATCACAACATTTAAGTATATAGGAAATCTTGGACTGTCAGATATTCAGCAGGAGAGTACATCTCTCAATAGCTGAAACACTGAATTCTATTCCAGTCCCATGGTAGAAGAAAAAAACAGACCCAAAAAGTTGTCCTCTGACCACCATACATGCACCATGTCATGTATGCATCCAAACCACACTCACTTATGTACATTCATCACACACACACACACACACACGAGAAGTGGGCGATAAAATTAAATCTTTTAAATGTGTGAATCAAACACAAAGACACCTTTAATAAAAGGGAAATACATATTTCTAGGAGGTTATGGCAGAATTCTTAATGTGACTTGAAATTTACACCTTGAAATCTTTATTTTATACATACTATTTTCATTCCAAGTTATCTATGACTTTTCCAAAATTCTTCTCTGATAAATGACATTTGAATAACAATTTATGAGTGTGTTCTTATAATACTTCTCCAACTTATTGTTTCCTCATTTGCTATATTCTAAAATTCATAGTTAGAAGGACCAAGTTTACCACTTCATACATAACTTTAATTTCTTATCTTAGAACTTGAGAACCTCTGAAAATTGACCCAAGTGCTCAAGGCATCACAGTGTTATCAGTGAGAAGAATTTGCTCTTCTGGGAACTGTTCCTTATAAGCTGCAGGTGGCCATCTCTATAACATTCAAAGGACTGGGATTTAACCTAGAAAATTCACAGAACTCCTGAGAAATTTGAGGTGTCAATGTTGCACTGTCACTTTTCTTGTGGAAGGACACCTCAGTTAGTGTTGTAAAGAACACATACTACAGGGCATGAAATACTAAGTAAGGGACTGGTGATTCATGATACCCAAGTAGTGAAATATAAAAAAACAGGAGCCAAAGCTGTTTCCTCAGTTAAACTGACCATTAATCAGTTCCTACAGCTAGTGATTTTGTTTGATACTTGCTCTGTGCATGAGGGAATGCTGTAGAGCACCTTTCAGAAAGAATGTCCCATGTATTTTATGTTGTGTTACAAAATCTGTGAGACTGTATACAAGTGTCTTAATAATTCCTTATGCCCTTATGCTATATTCTACATAGCGCAGAATTTTCTTGAACTCATGGGCTGAAGAGATGGCACTGCTTCTTTCAGTCTCCCAAGTGTTGTGTTATTTATCAACATATATGGCTCTTATACATCAATTTTAATATTTTTAGCTTGCCTTAGGAATGTTCAGTTTGGAGATTACATCCATTTTGACAAAGAGATAAGAGAATAGATTAACTATTGGGCTGTTGTCATTCCAGAAACATATTCTTGTTATTTTGAACATTTAAATGGACTTCCATTCAGAACACAGTGGATCTTATCTATATGTACCCATCACATCATTAGATGAGTTAACTACATCTCATGAGTTCCTGATGACGAATAATATAAAAGGTCTTGGAAACCTGGCCTGCACTATTGATTATGGATTCTTTGAAACCAGGCATGAGTCAGTCAAATATCAATCAGTAAGTTAGGCTTGACCTTCAGTGTTCACATTGGCTTAATGTAGCTTGTACTACCCTTCCTTTGAAGATCTACTAGTGTGTGCAAAGTATATTTCTAGAAACCAAAACAACTAGGTTAAAAGTAGTTCATAGGTCATTTGGATTATCTGATTTCTACCTGAAAACTGCTATACCATTATAATTTTATACTTATATTTTATATATAAATTTATAATTTATATTTTATATTATAAAAATACATTTTTTAAATTCGGTGTGTGTTTTACACATATGTAAAAGAAGAAAAATAGTGGAGAATCAGGATACATGGGATCTGAAGGGTTAAATGGAAAAGGAGGACTCTAATTGGAGGGAGTGGAGAGACAACAAAAGAAAGGAGGGGTGTAAAATCACAGTAAGGGTGTCTGAAAAACTCGTAAGGATTCATACTATTAACTATCTATCTAAAGATACCTGTTGATATATATACATATATGCACATACAGTTTAATAAAAAGTTCCAGTCTTGGCTCCAGAGCCAAAGTCATAGAGCACCTAAATAAATCCCAACAATAGGCATGAGAATCCCTATTTTGAGCTGCTGGTCAGGATTGTTAAAAACTCTCAAAACATTACTGGGTGTGGTTATTGCCCTTAGTTGTCCCCATTGGTACCTATTGCTGAAGATATCATGAAATTCACATGCAAAATTCAGTTGCCTGTGCAGGAACTGACATGAATCTGCTTCCTAAGGACTAGCTTTCATGGTACCAGAAGGTGTTGTTCCAACTTAAAAAGGATTGATTCACCTCATAGTTCTAATTAGTTATGACTCCTATGAAAAACAACAATGGCTACCCTGGCAGGATATCCATAAAGATACAATAGTGTCACATATACCTTCCTTCCTGGTGGCCAACAGCTCTCTCATTGAAGTTAAGATCCATTCAACAAGAGAAATTAAGCCTGGTTTTAGAACCCTGGTCAACTCCCTGGGGCTAGTAAAGTCATGAATCTTAAACAACCCACAGGCACTACTTTACTAAACCAACAGACTCCCTAACAACATTCTAAGTATTTGTCTTATACCTGAAGATATGTGTAGTCCTTGTCCCTCAAAAAGGAACCTTCTCTTTGCTAGAAAGGGAGACTGTTACAGAAAAGCACAATCAAACAAAGTGCAGAGTTGTGGAGCCCAGTCACAACTGATACATCTACAACACATCCCTTTACTTGAGGTTTGGAATTATCATTAAATAAGAGACATAAATGTCAGGCACCAGCCACTACAAAAATACCTCTTGCCAGGGTAAAGGAATGGGATTTAGAAATATAGTAAAGAATATGAAGACACAAATGAAAATAATAAAATG